>OX463231.1:128258193-128444276 GCA_949820135.1 Sylvilagus floridanus
TGGAGGGAAGAGGGCAGAAGGGAGGGGAGCCCGCGGGCCGCTGCTGAGACGGGAGGTTCGCGGTGGTGCATGGGTAAGCGGCCACTTGCAACGGCCACAGTGTATTTACTGTCCACGGGCGATCCGGCTCCTGCTCGTGCGCTCTGGGAGGCGGCAGGGCGGCTCAGGGCTGCAGCTCTGCCAGCTGGGGAGGGGCTGTGGCGGCGGCAGCCAGGCGGGACCGCACCGCATCAGTGGGTACGGAGCCTGGAGCCAAAATGGACGTTGTGGCCTCCTCGCGAAGTGACACGGAGGCGCCTTCCTTGTGCACAAGACAGGAAGTGCAGTCACTGCCTCCAGCCAGCCGCCAGCTGCCAGCCTGGTCCACTCCCCGCCCCACCCCACCCCGCCCCAAAGTTTCAACTACATTGGATCCGTCTGGCGGAAACCTCCGAGCAAGGCTTCTCCCCGCCCCTCACCGGCACGCGGTGCGAGAGCTGGGGGCTGGGCTGCGGAGGGGGAACGCTGAGCTTCTGCAGGTGCCTGAGCATCGGTGCCACGCTGTGGCCAGCACGCCGTGCTGCCCCGCCACGGGAGAGGAGAGGAGTGACGCCCACGTGGGGCTTCATATGCAAAGAGCTGGAGAGGCTGTGGGAGTCCCTGCTGCTGGCGGCCGTGCCAGCGTGCGTGGAATCGAATCACCTGCACACTCATGGCTCTCGCTCCGTGTCCTAACCATGGGCCGGGCCCTCCTCCAGCACATAACCGTGGCCTGAGGGCTTGGGACGTGGCCTCAGGTGCACATTTCGGAGAAGTTTCACCAGATACAGGAGCAGCCGGCACTCACCGTGCACCTGCTTGGGGCATGCACCTGCCGGGGAGAGGACCCACCGGGGGTCGCCTCAGCAGGGCGCGGCCCTTCCCCAGGATCAGGTGCTCAGGCGGCCGCGTCTGGGCGGTCGTTGCTGAGCCAGCTCGGGTCCAGCCCAGAGCCTGGTGCCGGCAGGCCCTTGATGGGCACTGGCTGAAGGAGTGAGCGAAGCAGTGAAGGAGCGGATCCTAAGCTAAGGGATTGGCCAGGCAGCCTCCAGCCCCAGTGTCAGGACCCTGTCCCCCCAGCTCCCAGGACAGAGGGACTCCCGGCCCAGCCTCCGCCAGCTGCCCCTCTGCGGCCGCTGTGTCCCAGCTGGGCCGAGCCCAGCAGAAGCAGAGAAGCCTGGAACTCATCATGGTCAGACTCGGGCTGAACCCAGGGGGCACCCACTTAGCCTCACCCCTGCTCAGGCCCAGACCCCTCTGCACCCCTGTGCGTCTCCTCCCCAGTCCCCCCCCCCCAGCCTCTCCATCACAGGCGCTTAAGCCCCGCCCCCTCATTGGGCACAAATGCTTTTCTATGATGGCCGTAGGGGGATGTGAACTTCCATCATCTGATCAGCCGTCAGTGGACCAGTCTGAGCTGGCCCTGGGGGGCCATGGCCGTGGGATTCCAAGGCTCACCCCCTCTCCTGCACCTGCAGAGGAAGACAGAGGCTCTGAGAAGTTGTGTGATGTCCAAAGCCAGCAGCACCTGCCCAGCTGCCTCCTGTCCCAGGGGCTGGGAGCTGTGTGTCCCACCCCCACCAGGCTGTGGGTCAGCCAGGAGCTGTGTCTCCCAGCTGTGGGTCAGCCAGGAGCTGTGCCCCCCCCAAGGTGGAGAGTCAGCAGAGAGCTGTGTCCCCCACCCACCACAGGCTGTGGGGCAGCTGGGAGCCATGTGTCCCATCCCTCCCCAGGCTGCGGGTCAGCAGGGAACTGTCCCCCACCAGGTGGAGGGTCAGCAGAGGGCTGTGTCCCCCCCAGGCTGTGGTCAGCAGGGAGCTGTGGCCCCCAAGGTGGAGGGTCAGCTGGGAGCTGTGTCCCCCAGAGAACTGCCCTGACTCCGTGGTGCCCTGCGGCGCTGGCTAATGGCTCTGTGCTACCTTGCAGCTGCGAGCCCACGCGGTGGACATGAACGGCAACAAGGTGGAGAACCCCATCGACCTGTACATCTACGTCATCGATATGAACGACAACCGCCCTGAGTTCTTCAACCAGGTCTACAACGGCTCCGTGGACGAGGGCTCCAAGCCAGGTGAGCTGGGTGGGGGCTCGTCCGGGACTCACCACGAACGTCCACGGCCCTGCTCTCACGGAACTCAGCGTCCGGACTGGGCACAGACCAAGGGTGGGGGCACGGTACACAAGGCGACGTGGAAACTGTCCAGGAGGAGACTGGGGCACCGAGTGTCACGGGGACACCGTGACCTGGGAAGGCCACTCCGCAGAGGTGACATGTCATCTGGGGCTGGAGGGCCAGGAGGTCAGGGTGCCCGAGCCTGGGAGAGGAGTGGGCGTGTGCCAAGGTCCTGGGGCAGGAGACAGAGCCAGAGGAAGCCCTGTGGGCTACGCCTTGGGTTTGGCTCCAGGGCAGCGAGGGAGGGCCAGAGTCCCCTACGGCTCTGTCCCCAAGTCTGGGCCGCTGTGAGCGTGTCACTCCTCGTGTGTCCACGTCACACAGCCACCAAGAAGCAGGTGTCCCCTCCCCTTTGACAGTGTAGACACCAGGGCCCAGAGAGGTGGACTAAGCTGAGTGCTGAGTCAGGACCCAGGCGCCTGCAGCCCCAGCCAGCGCCGGACCCTGGTGTGGCCCCGGCCAGCAGCACCCCGGGGACTCAGCAGCACAGCCCAGTCTCCCCTGTGTCTTACCCTCGCTGGCACTGCTGACCGCGGGGGTGTGTGAGGTCAGTGGCTGTGCCCTGGGCAGAGCAGTGCTCACTGGGGTTGGGGGCAAGGCACGGCCCCCACTCCACTCCACTCCACTCCACTCCACTCCACTCCACTCCACGCCTGTCACAGCCGCAGGCGGCAGAAACCACCCTCGTGCTCCCTGGAGAGGGAAGGAGCTGTCGGCTCCCAGGGCTGCGAGGCCAACACGGACGGCTGCCCCGGTGGGTGAGGCGAGGCTGCCTGGCCGAGACAGATCTTGGAGAATCTGGCCCCCGCTCTCCCAGCCCTGCTTCCTCCGGCCACATGGGCTCTCACTCAGGCCCTGCTCTCTGCGGGGCCCCTGGGCTGCTCGCCAGGAATCCCACAGATGGCCGAGGGCTGCTCCCCCTGGGCCCGTCCTGACCCTGACCCCTGACCCTTGACCCACCTCCCCGGGCAGAAGGACAGCAGTGTTTTGCACCCAGAGGGGGCACAGCCTCGTCTGCGTGAGTCCCCGGCGTCCACACCGCAGGCACCTCCGTGGGCTGACTTTCTGTCCAAGCAGCTGTGCAGGCCCTGGCCATGTCCACTGGGTCTCCCTGGCTTCAGAGGCGACCTTGGGAGCGAGGACTGAAGGGGTGAGGCCGGGATCACTGTCAGACCTGAGGCCAATGCTGGCAGTGAGGGAGCCGAGACCCACTGAGCTCCGTTCATCAGAGTGGGCCAGATCAGGGTTTCCCAGGGACAGGGCCACAGGAAACAGCAGAGTGGGCCTGGGGCCATGTGTGCCAGGCAGACCAGTGGGCCCAGGCCATGTGTGCCCAGTGGCCTGGGGCCGTGTGTGCTGAGTGGGCCCAGGGCCATGTATGCACAGTGGGCCCAGGGCCATGTATGCACAGTGGGCCTGGGACTATGTGCCCAGTGGGCCCGGGGCCGTGTGTATCCAGTGGGCCTGGGGCTGTGTTCCCGGTGGGCACGGCGCCCTGGGCAGACGACACAGCAGGCCTGGCGTTGTACCCTCACGCCATCCACCCAGGCTCACCACTCATCTGAGGCCTGTAGCACTGTAGCTGGAAGAAACGCATCTTCTGAATCGTTTTGTTTTGAGATAATCATGGATTCAGCCCCGGGTTGAGGGCAGCAGGGAGCCAGCGGGCATTTGTCCTGCCAAGTCCCCTGAATCACTCACCGGGGACCTGCTTTCCTTCCTGTCACTCGAGGCCTCGGATAAGGAGCTCAAGGGCCCGGGAGCAGCTCGGGAACCGCACCGGGCAGTCCGTCTCCACGGTCACGCGTTCCGGCTGCGGCCGCATCGTCCCGGCCCAGGGTGGTGCGGGCCGGGCTCTGTGCATTGCAGGGGCTGCCCGTGAGAAGATGCCCCGTATTGATTATTTCTTAACTGAAAGTCTCTAACTGAGTTGTCCGTCCCGCCTAGCCCCTCAAAACCGCAGGGAGGCCTGTGTTACAAACCTGACGTGAATGTCATTTTAGATATTAAATAGCAGCCAAGCTAGCCTTAACCAGGCACCCCAGACTTCCGCTTCCATAGCTCCCGCCACCAGGGGGCCCCCTCGCTTCCTGCTTCTTTCCACTCCCATGCAGGGGAGCCCCGGAGCCCCGAGATGGACGGCTGGGCCCTTGACGATCATCTGAATAGATCGTCTGAATATTAAGAACTTAAATCTTTATCCTCAGTGGTCTCAGCAGAAAGCCAGTTATGGGGCTGAATTAGTTTTCAAATTAAACTGCAATTTAAGGCTTGTGAAATTAATCCTCGAAGGCGCTTGGCAGTCCCCCTACATGAATTCCGAGGCAGGCGTGGGCGGGAGCACCTGCCCTGCCCACACCCTGCCCTGCCCCGCCCCACACCCTGCCCACACCCTGCCCTGCCCACACCCTGCTCTGCCCCACACCCTGCCCTGCCCACACCCTGCTCTGCCCACACCCTGCCCTGCCCACACCCTGCTCTGCCCACACCCTGCCCTGCCCCGCCCCACACCCTGCCCACACCCTGCCCTGCCCACACCCTGCTCTGCCCCACACCCTGCCCTGCCCACACCCTGCCCACACCCTGCCCTGCCCCGCCCCACACCCTGCCCACACCCTGCCCTGCCCACACCCTGCTCTGCCCCACACCCTGCCCTGCCCACACCCTGCTCTGCCCCACACCCTGCCCTGCCCACACCCTGCTCTGCCCCACACCTGTGAGCGCCATCTACGGGCAGACGTCGGCGCCCCCCGGGGAGAGGCAGCCTCCCCCACCTGGAGCCTGGTGCAAAGGCGCCCCTCCCCCCCCCCGCCACCGCACCTGCTGGCAAACTGCATGCCCCCCAGCGGGAGAGGGGCCTGGGCCGGCAACACAGCTCCCTCCTTGCCTGAGCCTTGAGACGGGGACTCAGCTTAGCGCCCCTTCAGCACAGATGCCCCCAACGTGAGCACCCTCGGTGCCAACATGGCGAGGAGCTGCCAGCCCACCTCTCTGCCGAGGGCCCCTCCCACGGCTTTCCCAGCACGGTGGGAGGGGCAGCCCGGGGCTCACAGCCCAGTGCTGCCTCAGCTCCGGCCGGGCGGGGGAGGCGAGCGGGTCAGCAGGGGACGCTGGCAGCCAGGTTCCCGCCGTCCCAGACGCTCAGGGAGGCCCTGTTCTCCACAAGAAGAGGAAGCGTGGCTGTTCCGGCCCACGGGGGACGACAGAAGTGCCGTGCACGGAGCAGTCACCAGCTCCCCAGCAGACGCACCAGGGACGCTGTGCCTTCGGCACCTGTGGGCCCAGAGGGCTCCGGGGGGTCAGGACAGCCGGGGAAGGGCCAGGACTGGGACCCAGGACACCACGCGCTCCCGTGAAGCTCCTAGCTGTCACCCCCGGCCCTCCCACGGTCAGGTTGGCGTCAGCAGGGGCTCCCCGGGCGTGGCCGGCTGTGACTCTGTCCCTGCACGGCTCGCGCCCCGCTGGACCTCAGACGTGACTGCGGACGGCTTTCCTGAACTCAGCGCGTGCCCCAGACGAGCTACACGTGAAGGGGGCGGTGCTGTGGCTCCCGATTCAGGAGGCCGCGGTCCACGATGGGGTCGTCCTGGGGTTCAGCAGCCAGGGGCAGTCCCTGCTGGCAGCGTCCTGCGGTGGCACAAAGCGTCACATGGCCAGTGGGAGTGCGTGTGCCCGTCAGGGTCCCTCCTGGCGCAGCCACCGTGGCCCTGCCGTGTGCCACCCAAGCGTGGCCGCCGTGGCCCTGCTGTGGGACACCCGAGCGCGGCCGCCGTGGCCCTGCTGTGGGACACCCGAGCGCGGCCGCCGAGGCCCTGCTGTGGGACACCCGAGCGTGGCCGCCGTGGCCCTGCTGTGGGACACCCAAGCGTGGCCGCCGTGGCCCTGCTGTGGGACACCCGAGCTCACTCATCCAATCTGACTCACGTGCGGCCAGGCTGCAGGTGTCGCTGTCCAGTTGACACTGGTGACAATATGACATGCGCAGAGAGCAAACCAGCACGAGCCAGATGTGACCACGGAGACGTGGCCTGGCAGGGCCTGGAGGCCGGCAGAGGAGGGGCCTCACAGAAGCGCCTGGGCTGCTAGCCAGGCAGGCTGTACAGGGCTCACCACCGGGCACTCCTCTGTGGTGGCTCGGGGGACACGTCGAATGGGCTCTGGCTCGTCCCCGAAGGAAGTGAAGGAAAGCTCAGGGCAGTGGACGCTCAGTGAGTAGCCAGGTGCTACTCATGTCAGGGGTCAGAGGTCAGAGGTGGTCTTTTGGCCTCCTGGACTTTCAGGAGAGGCAGGGCCTAGCCGCCTCCCAGTCTCACTCAGAACAGCATCCTCAAGACAACGGCTGAGGTCCCAGCTGGTCACTGTGGGTCCCAGGCTGGTCACGTGGTGACGGCTGGAGTCCCAGGCTGGGGACCTGACTGTGTGATTAGTGGTGGAGTGAGTGTGGGTGGAGGGCTGGTCCCGGGAGCTCGGTGAGGACAGCAAATGTCTTTGGTGCTGGTGTACAGAGTGTTGGACGTCCTAGGGGTCAGGCCGGTAGGGGTCAGGGCTCTGCTTTTCCGGAGGGTCTGGGTTTTGACCTTGTGTACACTCAGTCTTTTGGTACCGAGGTCAAATGAGATCAGGCACATTCAGGGTGGCATGGCCGAAGTTCTTGGCGTCTGCTTCGGCCTGGCCAGGCCCCAACAGCCGCAGGCCTGTGGGGAGTGAACCAGTGGAGGGGGCTCTACCCCTGAATGAGTGGATGAGCGGGATTCAGGCCGTCTGGCCGGAAGGCCCCGTCCCAGTCTCGGGCAGGCATTCGGGGCTGGGGTCCTCACTGTCTGCTGGGTGCCGTGCGCTGTTGTCCAGTGAACACGGGCTGGTTACCACAAATGTGCTTTCACTTTGCAACCAGAAAAGAAGTGTCCACGGGACCTCGCTTGGTTTTCAAAAGCAAATCCCTGAGCTTAGAAAACAATAAGGCAGCTTAGACAGCATGCATTTATCATTAGCCAGAAACTAGTGAGCAGCTCTGGTTGGCCATGTGGGGTCGGAGCTGCCCCGGGGGCCAGCGCTGTCCTTGCCCAGGGAAGGTGAGCCCAGGTGGCCTGGGGCCTTGTGGGCAGCAAGTAGAAGCCTGCAGGACAGACACAGGCAGGCTGGACCTCAGGTGCCTGCGCAGTGTGCTGCTTCCAGAACATTCTCTCGGAGTGTGCAAGTTTGAGGAAGGATTTGTGGCTCTTCCCGAGCACCTGGTGCCCTGGGAGGCGGGGACACCTCGACTGGTGATGCCTGCTGGGGGTGTGTGCTGGGCGACCTCCATCTGAGCAGCCCTCTGTGTTCCAGGCACCTACGTGATGACAGTCACGGCCAATGACGCCGACGACGGCACCACGGCCAACGGGATGGTGCGGTACCGCATCGTGACACAGAGCCCTCAGAGCCCTTCCCAGAACATGTTCACCATCAACAGTGAGACGGGGGACATCGTGACGGTGGCGGCCGGCCTGGACCGTGAGGTGAGGAGACGTGTGGGTCACGTGGGGCAGGCGTGCCCGCAGGTGCACAGTGGGAAGGAACAGGGCGGCCAGGCCCTCAGGAGGAGAAAGACCGGTCAGGGCCTCGGCAGTCCCTAGGCTGGCGCCTGTGAGCGCTCCAGAGCAGCCCTGCTCCTGTGGGCAGCCAGGGGCAAGGGGCTCAGGAAAGCAGGGGTGAGTCCCCGCGACCCCCCACCAGGAGCGAGCGAGCAGGTGTGGAGGGGCAGCAGGCGCACCGGGCCTGGGGCCATCGGGGCCCGACTCACCCAGCCCTTGTCCAGCGAGGGGCTCTGGGACCTCCCAAGCCCTTTGTGGCCCCAGTGGCTATGGCATCGGCCTCCTCCTCCCCACCCAGACCCAGAGCCGACCCAGGAGGGTGAGCTGGGGTGGGCTTGCTTCTGCCCGTGGAGCCCCCACCAAGTGCAGGAGCACCTGCGGGCATCCGGCACACCCCGGGGCCTGGAAGTGACCTCATGACTCCCCACCAGCAGCGCCAGGACAGAGCTAGGGCGCTGGGCTCCAGGAGCTGGTGCAGCCACCTCGCTGGGCTCAGAGCAAACGGCGGCGGCTGCTCCGGGGGCCGTGTGTCAGCCAGGGCCACCCTCCCAGCAGCGCGCTCTGTCTGGGTGGCCCCCAGCTCTCCTCTGTCTGCCTCGGCCACTTCCGCAAATGCCGCAGGCCTCCTCCCCGGGTCTGCAGGGGCCCCGTGAGCTGGGGCTGCAGGGCCGTGCTCGGGGTGCGCTGTGCCTTCGTGGGGCCGGGGCTGGCGAGGCAGTGGCAGGTCCCCGTTCCCAGGCAGCCCCGGCTGCCCGCCCGAGGGGACCCTCCCTCTGCACTGCCATGCCGCAGATGCCCCCGCCTTTCAAATCTGAGCAGGGGCGGTCACGTGGAAGTCCCCACGCCCCTGCGCCTGGGAAGGGTGTGACCCATTTCCTGGCCACAGGGCTTGGCCAGGAATCGGGGTGGCCTCTGGGGCAGGCAGCTGAGCCCTGGCCCTCGCCGGCTGCATGGTTGTGGACAGGGCCGTGCACCTGTGAGATGGGGGCAGCCACGCCAGCAGAGGGGCGGGAGGCGGGGGTGAGGCCTACGCAGTGGGTTGCATGATCCGAGCTTTCTTGGGAGCGACCTGGGTGAGACTGTGTCCCGTGGGGATTTGGGACGGAGCACAGGCCCAGAGAGCCCTGTCAGCCCCAGTGACCGCCCAGTGGCCGGACGAGGCCCTGGCTCCTGTGCCCTGGCTGGGGTCAGTCTTGGGGGAGGGGGGCTCCAGGACGTGTCGTGCCCAGAGGACTGAGGGTGCCTGTCTGAACGCGGCCCCCTGACCCAGAGCCATTCAGGGGCAGAAGTGGGGCGTTGGGCTGGGCCACTCGCTGCCTGCCCTCGCCATGCCCCATCGTGTGGGGAACACACCTGCTGCACCCCTGCACCCTTGCACTCCTGCACCTCTGCACCTCTGCACCCTGCACCTCTACACCCTGCACCTCTCCACCCTGCACCCCTGCACCTCTACACCCTGCACCTCTGCACGTCTACACCCCTGCACCTCTGCACCCTGCACCTCTGCACCTCTACACCTCTGCACCCTGCACCCCTGCACCCTGCACCTCTGCACATCTGCACCCCTGCACCTCTGCACCTGCTGCGGGGGAGCCTGGCAGCTCGGAGAGCTCAGAGGCTGTGGGACTGGGCTTGCCCTCTGCCCTGACTCGTCTGGAATCATCATAGCCTCTCCCAGAGGAAGAGTCCTCCTCACAATCTAGATCTTTCGGTAACACCTACTGTGCGCAGGAAGCGGCCAGGGCTGCCGGGAAGACAGCAGCAGGTGCAGGTGCCGCAGGCAGTGCCCCGCTCGCTGGGGCTCACTCTGCAGGGGGCAGCAGACAAGGTCAAAGTCACCAAAAACCCAGCTCCAGAAGGTGCCACGGGCCACAAAGGAAACCGCATGGCACCACGTGCTGCAGACACGGCAGGGAACGTGGGAGTGGCCGTGGCCGGCACTGTCCTTGCCAGCTGGGACTGAGCTGACCAAGTGGCCGGCTGGACCCAGGGTTTGTTCTTTCACAGTCTGGGGACCCGGAGTCTAAAACCCAGATGTGGGTGGGGCCGACACCGCCCTCGGCAGGCTGCGGGCGGCTCCTCGCCACCTGTCCAGCTCCTGGGGCTCCTGGAGGTTCTGGCTTGTGGCTGCTCTGCCCTGGTCTCTGCCTCCCCCCTTCCTTGACCCTCTCCCTCTTCTTAGAAGGACGCCAGCCGCAGGCTCAGGGCCCACCCCAGCCCAGTACAACCTGATGTTCACTGGTTCTATCTAAAAAGACCCAACCTCCTGACAAGGCCACAGCTCCCACATGGCTGCATCTGTCCAGCCCTCTCTCTTCTTGGGGCCTCTGCCTGGCAACGAGGGAACACAAAGAGGAGGGGAAGGGGAGGAGGAGGAGAGGGCTCGTGGCTGGGTGCTGCCAGTCACGTGGGCGTGCAAGTTTGGGTCAAGAACCTCTGGGAGACTTCAGCATTCCTCTCCCGCCAGGTACACCCCAGGCCACGGTGGCCACGAAAGCCACGTGGCTGCTGCACGGGACAGAGCAGATGAGAACGTGTTCTCTCTCGGGGAGGTCCACTGTCCATGCTGCTGGCAGGCGTGGGGGTGGCGCTGCCTCCCCAGGGGAAGGAGCGGCAGGCACAGTAGGAGGCCTGGGCAGGGCGGGCAGGGCTGGGGCGAGGCTGGGCCCCGTGCCCACCAAGCTGCAGGCTCAGGGCCTCCTTAGTGCACAGCGCGCCGGGGCCTCGCAGCAGCCGCAGGGCCACAGGGCCTCGAGGTGTGCAGGGAAGGCTCAGTCTGCTGTTCTGACCACTGGGCCGGGGGTCTGGGTGATGGTGCTGCCCACCCTCCCGCACACGGGCTGTGGCTCCTCTTGGAGCCCAGAGAGGGTTCCCACCCTGCCCAGGGTTGCACAGTGGCATGAACTAGGGAGTTAGGGCACCGCTTACATCTGGATCAGAGACTGTGGCTGCAGGGGGCAGCGTCTGTGGCCAGATCAGGGGCTATGACCATGGAGGGAGCATCTGTGGCCAGGTCAGGGGCTGTGACTTTGGGGGCAGTGTCTGTGGCCGGGTCGGGGGCTGTGGCTGTGGGGGCAGTGTCTGTGGCCGGGTCGGGGGCTGTGACCACGGGAGGCAGTGTCTGTGGCCGGGTCAGGGGCTGTGGCTGTGGGGGCAGTGTCTGTGGCCGGGTCGGGGGCTGTGACCACGGGAGGCAGTGTCTGTGGCCGGGTCGGGGGCTGTGGCTGTGGGGGCAGTGTCTGTGGCCGGGTCGGGGGCTGTGACCACGGGAGGCAGTGTCTGTGGCCGGGTCAGGGGCTGTGGCTGTGGGGGCAGTGTCTGTGGCCGGGTCGGGGGCTGTGACCACGGGAGGCAGTGTCTGTGGCCGGGTCGGGGGCTGTGACGGTGGGGCAGTGTCTGTGGCTGGGTTGGGGGCTGTAGCTGTGGGGGCAGTGTCTGTGGCCGGGTCGGGGGCTGTGGCTGTGGGGGCAGTGTCTGTGGCCGGGTCGGGGGCTGTGGCTGTGGGGGCAGCGTCTGTGGCCAGGTCAGGGGCTGTGGCTGTGGGGGCAGTGTCTGTGGCCGGGTCGGGGGCTGTGGCTGTGGGGGCAGTGTCTGTGGCTGGGTCGGGGGCTGTGGCTGTGGGGGCAGTGTCTGTGGCCAGGTCAGGGGCTGTGGCTGTGGGGGCAGTGTCTGTGGCCAGGTCAGGGGCTGTGGCTGTGGGGGCAGTGTCTGTGGCCAGGTCAGGGGCTGTGGCTGTGGGGGCAGTGTCTGTGGCCGGGTCGGGGGCTGTGACCATGGGAGGCAGTGTCTGTGGCCGGGTCAGGGGCTATGACGGTGGGGCAGTGTCTGTGGCCGGGTCGGGGGCTGTGGCTGTGGGGGCAGTGTCTGTGGCTGGGTCGGGGGCTGTGGCTGTGGGGGCAGCGTCTGTGGCCAGGTCAGGGGCTGTGGCTGTGGGGGCAGTGTCTGTGGCTGGGTCGGGGGCTGTGGCTGTGGGGGCAGTGTCTGTGGCCAGGTCAGGGGCTGTGGCTGTGGGGGCAGTGTCTGTGGCCGGGTCGGGGGCTGTGGCTGTGGGGGCAGCGTCTGTGGCCAGGTCGGGGGCTGTGGCTGTGGGGGCAGTGTCTGTGGCCAGGTCAGGGGCTGTGGCTGTGGGGGCAGTGTCTGTGGCCAGATCGGGGGCCGTAGCTGTGGGGGCAGTGTCTGTGGCTGGATCGGGGGCTGTGACCACAGAGGGAGCAGTCAGGGGCTGTGACCACGGAGGGCGCATCTGTGGCCAGGTGGGGGCTATGGCCGTGGGAAGTGGTTGTGGGCAGCTGCCGTGTCGTGGCCACTGGACACAGAGCTCTGGCGCCGCCTCTGGCTCCCACAGCTCTGTGCGCTGCTGCTGCAGGGCGGGTCTTCCGGAAGAGAGAGAAATCCCATGAATTCAGGATGGGTTCAGCAACAGTGCACCCCTGCCTCCCGCAGATGAGGTGGGCTGCGTCTGGGGGCCCTGAGACCGGCAGGGAGGCACAGCCCTGAGCACCAGCCCTGGCCCCTGGCGTCCACGGGGAGCCGTCACTCCCCCTCCTATCTGCAGGAGCCACCATCCCAGTCGCACCCACCCCAGTGAGCCCCACGGACAAGAAAGGCATGGGTCAGCCGGGCCCCAGGCGTGGGCACAGACGGCCAGGCAGGGTGGGCAGGTGAAGGGCGTCCGGCCTGCCTGTAGTCCTCAGCCGCGTCGTCCTCTCTCCTCCCACTGAGCGGGGCAGGGGTTGAGGGTCCCTTCCGGGGGTCAGTTTCCCGCACCTGTCTCTAGAGAGCTTCTGTCCAGCATTGCTGGCTCAGGAGAAGGTGGGTGAGGGCCGGGGCCCCAGCAGCCCGCAGCCAGCACCCAGCCCCCCGCTCTCGCCTGCTCTGTGTGTGAGGCTGAGCGCCCACTGCACAGCGCCTCCTGAGCACCGGCTGCCAGGGTGCCCACGTGCGGCCTCGGCTACAGGAGCTTCCGCAAGGCTGCAAGGGCAGGGGGGCCCCCCCGAACCTCGGATGCTCGGGGAAGCCGTGGGCTCTTACGAACTCAGGGCCCCGGCTCTGGTTGCGTATGAGACCGTGTGAGCCAGGAGGAAGGACTGCTGTGTTTGGTTTTTCTTTGCCTTGTGAGAGTCAGCACCCTGACCACGCTCAACGAGCAAGCCAGGCCCCTCACGGGCAGCCCTTGCCCGGCCCAGGGGCTGCCTCAGGCCCCCGCGGCCCCTCCCTCAGCTGGTCCCAGCTAACCAGGAAGAGTGGGGCTGGGGAGAGACCACCTCAGTGGTCACCTCCTCCTGGAGGCCCCCCTGCCTGCTCTGAACAGGGCCCACCCCCTCGCCCCCCTCTCACTGGCCTGGCCCCATGCCTACAGACGGTGATGGGGTGTTGACCCCTGAGCACAGCTCTGCAAGGCGTGTCCAGTGCAGGCTCCATGCTGGGACAAGGCAGCTGCACCGAGTGTGGAGGGGAGGGGGAAGATGGCCGAGGGCCCGCCCCATGAGCGCTGAGGTGTCCACCCTCCCCACCAGCCCTGGGAGCCAGGCTCCACCCCCACCACCGCTGGGAGCTGCCCTTGCCATAATGGGCCTGCATCCCGATATGAGGCCGGCCTGGCCAGGGTGGCTGAGATCGGGGCGGCCTCGGAGCGTGTGTGTTAGGGAAGGCCAGAAAGCCTGGGGCAGCCAGTGGGGGTGCGGGCTCGGGTGCCAGACCCTGGGGGTGGGGGGCAAGGGAGCCGCGGCACCCACAGAGTCCCCAGGTGTCCCCAGCTGGCCTGGGGACGCCACCACCACTGAGGGGCAGGGAGGCCCTGGGACGAGGAGCAAGCCCGGCCTCTGGGGTCCAGGCAGGCAGCTGCCCGGGAGGACGGGACCAGGGTGCTCTGTCTGCTGCCCAGAGGCGGTGGCCTGGGACTGTTCCCAGTGGAGACGCTCGTTTGAAAGCCATTGGAGGTGTGCTCAGGGCGGAGAGCAGAGGCTGGGGGCCGCGGGGGCCGCTCGCCACCGGCTGCTGCTGGCTGTCGCTGGATGCCGGTGCAGGCAGCGGGGACCTGGGCGCTTGCCCGGCCCGGCTTTCCTGCCTGATGACCGCGGGGCCGAGGCTGGTTCCAGGCAGATTCTCTTCTCTCCCATTTCCTTCCCCTGCCCGCGAGACAGAACCATGCAGGTGGACCCATACCTTGGCCATGGCAGTGGGACCTGCGGTCGGGGAGTTCTGGGTGCCCCCTGCTGGTGGGCCGGCCCAGCTTGGCTCCGTTAGGGTTAGGGTTAGGGCTAGGGTTAGGGTTAGGATTAGTGTCAGGGGAGATGGGACAACCCGGGCTCACTCACCACGGGACCTTGTAGGTGGGAGCCGACGCCACGCCCCCTCACTCTCCAGGCTGGGGTGGGCGTGTGCACCAAAGCTGACGGGGTCTTGTTGCTTTCTCCCTGCTATGTATGTCCCGTGACCCCTGCCCACGGCTGAGCGACGCTCAGTGGACACTGCCCCGTCCCAGCTGCCCGTGCATGGAGCCCCCGGGACGGGAAGCAGCTTCCCTGCTGGCCCCTGGGCAGAGGGGGCCCGATGCCCACAGGAAGCGGCCAAACCAGCTGCTGCCTGCGTTCGGACAACGTGGGGAGCTGAGGACAGGTTTGGGTTTTAAACAGTTGGGGGTATCCCAGTGACCACCCGTGTGGGGCTCTCAGCTTCCTCGGCGAGGGCGGCCACAGGGCCGAGGGCAGGATCGGGGAGTCGGAGGTGCTCTGTGGGCTGTCCCAGCCATGTGGCTCTGCCCTGGGCCTGTGCCGCCGTGTCCTGGGGCGGGTGCAAGGGGGGCTGCCGTGGCCAGGGGTCAGGCGGCAGCTGGGGAGCCGGAGGTTGCCACCTGGCTCTTCTGTAGGAGGTGCAGAGAAAGGTGGAAGCCACGTGAGACTCCACACAGGAGCTGCTCGGAGCTTCCGCAAGGCGGGGCCTGCACCGGGGCACCAGCTCCCAGCCAAGGCCCAGAAACATCCAGAAACACCTGCACTTGCCTGGCCTGGCCTTGGCCCTGGCACTTGGGATTCAAGACGTCTGCCTCCCCGAGTTTCCGGGACTTCCAGGAGCTGTCTCTCCTGGGGGGTCCAAGCGCCACCCACACAGGCAGAACTCAGCCAAGAGAAAGAAAGAGACGGCACAGTCCCCCGGAAGGGAGGGGGAAGCACGAGACGGCGGCCTGGCTGCAGGACCCGGTTCCCTGCCCGGCTCTGCCCCTGAAGTCCCACCACGATGGAGTCCCCACAGCCACTCCCGGACTTGCACCTGGGAACCGAGCGCGCCAGGCTGCTCCGCCCCGGCTCTCCGTGGTGCTGGCCGCTGCGGGGCGTGAGTCCCCGCCTCCCTTCTCCTGGTGCCAGGCCAGATCTCTTCTTAACAACTCCCTGCACCTGCTCTGTGCACGGCGTGGTGGACTCCGGGGCGCCTGCCACACGTGCCGTGCACCAGAGAGAGCACCGGGCAGCTGGGGACACCCACAGGGGACCAGTGGGGCGGCCTGGACATTCAGAACTGCCCGGTGCTGGCCCAGCTGCACGGTTCCGCCCCAGTCCTGCGCCGTCTGTCGGCCCCACGAGCCTGGAGGCGGGTCGCTGGACTCCACAGAGCCCCTCGTCAGCCCTGGCCTCAGGGCATCCTCTGGCCTTCCAGGGATCAGCTGCATCGTCCACAAAGAGGTGGAGTCGCTCCCGGGCCATGCAGAGACAGGAGGGGGCGCTGGGGCACCGCACACAGGGCTCCCCTCCCCCGCCTCCCACCTTAGGCCAAGCAGCACAGGCCTGCCTGAGCTTCCACATAAAAACATCGCAGCTGCCCACCCGTGCCCTGCAGCCGGCCAGAGCACCTGTGGGGCCCCGGGCCTGGGCTGCACTGGGCTGGGCTGGCCCCCAACCGCCATTTCCAAGGAGGCAGCTGGCTGGGATCAGCCTGACCCCTGCCTCCCTAGGGCCCTGCCCCATGGACCTGGCCGACCCCAAGGCCCCGCCCTTGGGAGGCCCCAGCTCCTGGGCCCTGAGGATCTTTCCTGCTGGATTAGCAGCCACTCTTCCTGAAAGCAAGGCCAGCACGCCCTCTAGTGGCAGTCAGCTGCCATACAAATGCTCATGGATGCACATGCACACACACATATACATATGTGCATCGATGTACATGCAACACACATGCACGTGCATGCTTACAGACACGTGTGCACATAAGTAAACCTGCGTGCACATGTATGTGCATGCAGGCACAGGTGCATGCGTGTGCGTGTATATACACTTGTGTGTGTCTTCACACACATGCAAGCATACTGTATGCACACATAAACAAGCAGACACGGGTGTGCACACATACGCGCACCTACACACACATGTACACACTGCACATGTGTTCTTGTGTTCCTATCCCCTGCGGTGCAGCAAACAGGTTGGCCCCGTGTCCAGGCCTCGGCTCCACGGCTGAGGCCAGGAGGACTGGGAGGGTGAGGTCAGGCAGTGGAGACGGACGACACGGCCCTCAGGCTCTCCTCTCTCTCTGCCACTGCCCGTGTCACTCGTGGCTTCAGTCCGGTCCTGCTGTCAGGGCCACGTGGCAGAGGGGACAGGTGACGGGCATGTGCACAAGGACACAGCAGAGCCGAGACCTGTCCCAAGGCAGGGGCCCGGGAGCCCTGAGGAAGAGAAGGCCAGCCCAGCGGGGCCCAAACCACCGCGCTGGCCAGCTCTGGAAAAAGCCACCGCGCTGGCCACGCCTGTCCCGGGAATGGAGGAGATCCCTGGACGCTCCCACGCGAGGCCACGGCCACCCCCTCAGGCAGCCTGCTCACTGCCCCGGGAGGGCAGGGCCAGGTGGCCGTGGCCAGCGCCCGGGCACACGACGGCTTGTGCAGTGCTGCCACGCTAGGCAGCTGGACACAGGAGACGCCACCCTCGGAACTCACGCTTGCCCAGGCTGCCCAGGTGCTGGCACCGGGATGGGCATTGCCAGCCTGGACCCCTGGCACCGTCCCCAGGGTCTCAGCAGCACCAGCTGGAGGCAGAGCCACAGCGCAGAGCAGCAGCACCCCCTTCTGAGAGCGAGCGCCTGCTGGCACGGACAGAGCTGTCGGGGACGGAGTGGGTGTCTCTGCTCTGATGGACAGGAGGGTCAGGATCCTGAGACAGATGCCTGGGAGAAGCACTCTGGGCCACGGGCAGAGCCCTGACGCTCGAGGCCACGGGTGTGCTCCACGTGTGAACACGTGCCTGGCCACACGTGGAAGACCAGTTCCAAGCATGCCATATCCGGGGTGCTGGGCGACGGTGGGGCGAGCCACACTCGAGCCAGCATCATGGGGACCTACAATGTGCCAGGTGCTAGGTTAGAGAGCCGGGGCACCTGGGCCTTCCAGGAGGGCCAGGCCTGGCTGAGGAGGGCAGGACGTGGCTCTGGGGCCAAGCGGCCTCTCCGGAGTCAGTGCCAGGCCTGCTCAGGATAGCAGCACCCAGTCAGCGTTTGCTGAGTGACTGTAAGAGCGTGAATCGAGCATAGTGGGGCGGAGGGGAGGGGAGGGGAGGGGAGATGCTGGTGCTGAGGGAGGGGGTGGGGCTCTGGCAGGGGGCAGTGCGAGCTGCAGGCACAGCTGAGTCCAGGGACGGCCGCGGCCACGTCCCAGGTAGCACCCAGGCCTGCAGGCCTGGGCCCACCACGCTGCTCTGCCCACTCGGGGCATCCCCTGTGGGGCCGACCGCTGCCCTCCTGCCTCTCCCTGGGTGATCAGTGCACAGGTCCCGGCCGTGTCCTGCTCCTCCGGGCGGCTCCTCTTCCCCAGCCTTGGACTAGCAGCAGGGTCGCAGGAGGAGACCTGAGGGCGGGAGGCAGGCTCCACCCACAGCCGCGGTCACGTAGGTCTGGGTGGGACACAGCGGGGCCCCAGGCCCCCTCCCACCCTGGTGCCAGAGCCTGCCTGCCCGCCTCAAGCTCCACATGTCTTCCACTCCCAACCCCAAACGCATCTGCCAGCTCTGCCTTGGGCCCATCCTGCTGCCTCCTCTTCCCTGAAGCCTCCCCAGGTTTCCCCAGCCCCCTCCTTCCCCGGCCTCATTCTGGGGCCCATCTAGGACACCCCCAGCATGCCTGCCTGACATTGGAGCCCCAGATGGACAAGTGACCCGTGAAGGGGCTGTGGGCCATGGGGTTTCTGACGAAGCCTCCACGGGCAAGGAGTGGATGAGGAGCACCGCCGTGTACCAATAAAGCTTTATTTACAACAGACGGGGGCTGGCAGACTCGGCCCACGGGCCAGAGTTCCCCAACTCCCTGAGCTGGATCGCGGGACTCCCAAAGTATGACACCGGGCAAGCGTGGCACCCAGGTGCCTCTGGGCGCCGGCCGGCCCCTGGGCGTCCCTGCGGTCAGGACAGGCCGGCACCCGCACTGGCTCCCGCCCCGCGTCGGGCTCTCCGCCCACTCAGACACAGCAGCGCAGTCTGTGGAATTAGGGCCACGCGTGAGCCGTGGGTGAAGAACAGGCTGAGAGCACGCAGGGCCCGGGCTCGTCTGCAGGCCAGGAGCGAGCCCGTCAGAAAGGGACGCTGGAGGCGCGTGGAGCTTGCTTCAAGTTGAGGAGGAGCCCCGTGGGCCGTGCGTGGGGGCGGGGGCAGCGGAACACCCCAGACATGGCGGCCTGAGGCAGCACTGCTGGATCCATCTCACGTGTGTAGCTCACAAGCTGCAGACTGGCAGCTCCACCGGGCTCAGTGGAGGCTCCGCCGTGCCAGCGGGAGGGGTGTGGCTGTGGCTGCACCTGCGGGGGAAGGGGAGGGGGACTGTGGTGAGTCTGCACTAGCAGGGGGAGGGGGAAGGGCTGTGGCTATCTGGTCACCTGTGGGGGGAGGGGCTGTGGCCAAGTCTGCACCTGCAGGGGGAGAGGGGAGGGGGGCTGTGGCTGAGTCAGCACCTGCCGAGGGGGGGGGGGGCTGTGACTGTCTGCACCTGCTGGGGGGGTGTCTGTCTTTTCTTTCCATTCGCAGTTCTGATCTGAAGTTCCGCTGGACATGGTAAACACTCAAGGAGCCATGTCCGACGCCTGTGTGCTTTGGGGCGTCGGCCACTTTACTCCCTGGCCCTCTGTGGCTCACTGGTGCTCGCTGGGCCCCAAGGATGAGTCGCTACGAAGGCAGGGCTGCTGCCCGCTGCCCGGCGGCTCCCGGCCAGGGGGTTTCTCTACGAAGAGCACCCACGCCTGTCCGTCAGAATGCAGACTGACCCACAGCTCCTTCCCCACTCGTGTCTCCCTTCCAGAAAGTTCAGCAGTACACGGTCATCATTCAGGCCACGGACATGGAGGGAAACCTTAACTACGGCCTCTCGAACACGGCCACGGCCATCGTCACCGTGGCCGACGTGAACGACAACCCACCCGAGTTCACCACGAGCACAGTGAGTGCCGCGGGGGAGGGGCTGAGCCCAGCGGGAGGGGGCGCGGGGCCCGGGCTGGCCCGGTGCTGCCTTGCGAAGTCCCGGGGTTGACAGGCATTAGGGCTGAAGACCGGCCCTCTCCGAGGTGTGTGTGTGTGTGACGTGTGTGCAGCGGCCACGGCGTGGAGGGGAGCACGGGCTGGCCAGGGCAGCTGCTGCCCTGCGTGGCCCCCGTCAGCAGAAAGGGGCCCCTTGGGATGTGAGAGGCCAAGCATTCTCAGTGGACATCGGGCATCTGCTCGGAGGGGGCTGCTGAGTGTCGGCCATGGACTGAGCCCCTGGTCCACACCGCCAGAACCCCTACGCGAGAGGTCTCCAGGGGCGTCCCCATCCTGTGCTGAGCCCAGGGCGCCCAGGGGCTGCTCAGCGCCCAGCAGGCTGTGATGCCCCGCCCACGCGGACATCCTGGCCCCACCCCGCCTCCCTGCCCTCAACCCAGCACTTGAAGCTGTCCTGGGTGCCCGCTGGGGGCTGGGTCTCCCCTGCTCCCGCATGGGCCCCTCCTGGGGACCGAGTGGGGGACATTTCAGTGACAACAATGACGGCCCACCCCAAGCCACTGGCCACCCCCAACCCTGTGGGAGCAGGACCCAGCAGAGCTCGCACGGAGCCACGCAGACCTGAGAGGCAGCAGCTGGCCCTGGGCCCTGCAGTGAGGCGAGGCTGGGGCAGGACACAGGGCCTGCCCTGTGGGCGGTCAGCTTGCCGTGAAGGCGCGTGGAGGCCACCGTGTCCCCTCGGCCCCACCTGCCAGGCTTGGCCCCACGGGACCAGGCAGAGGCGTGGGCACACAGCACCACCTAGTGGTCAGATGGGCTGCGGAGGAAGCGGCTCAGACCCCTGCCTCCCCGGGCTCAGGGCAGCAGCGGGCTGGGGGCGGCCGTGGCCAGCACGGGCGCCAAAGCCGATGGTGGGGAGGTGCCCGGATGGTGGGAAGAGGCCCCCTCCTCTTTCCTGGGCTTCAGTGTCTGTTTGCTTGGACCAGGCCCGAGGGACTGGACGTAGGGGAAGCAGCTGCCACCCCCACACCTGGCCCCAAGACCCCAGTGGGTTTGCCCACACCTGGCTCTCAGGCCCAGCGGCACCCCCGGCTCCGAGAAGGAGCAGTTCCTAATGGGCGTGCCCAGGAGAACCCTCGTAGACGATGAGGGGACACGCGGTGTCCAGGACGGCTCCGGCCTCAGCGCAGGACTTCAGGCGGGCACCACCTGCCCAGTGGCACAGCAGGGGAACACCCGAGGATACGTCATGGGAAGGACCACGCCGGTACCTAATCCAGGCACGGAGCTGCCCCAAGCCGGGCGTCCATGCATGTGTGGTGTCCAGGGGGCCCCAGGGGGCCCAGAGCATCAGCAGATGCAGGCCTCGGTGGTCCAGGAGGCGGCCAGCTGTGAGGACAATGCCCCCAGGGACACCCTGTCCCACCGCCGCCCGCCGGGGTCCAGGTGATGGGATGCAGCCTGCAGCGGATCTCCCAACCAAGGGGCCGCCCCCACCCCTCCGAAACAGCCTCGTGGTCGCCATGGAAACCAGAGCAGGAGGCCACCAAGCTGAGTGCAGCGGTGGCTTGTCCCAGAGGGGCCGTCAGATGCCGGGGGCGAGGCAGAGAGGTGCGGTGTCCTGAGAGATGCATGCGACGCTCGGAGCCCCCCACCTGCTCCCACGAACAAGCTCAAGCCTCAGTCTCCCCGTCTGAGAAGCGGTTCGTGTCACCTTTGCTTGCATGGAAGCCCCAGGTGTGGAGAGGGGCCGAGAGCAGCCCATCACAGGCCACACCTCCGTCCCGGAGGGTCCATCAGCCTCTGCTTGCTGGCCCCAGAGGGGCCGCCTCCCAGCTACCCCAGGGCACAGGCCGCAGGACCCGCTGGGCTCCAGCATGGCGTCGGTCAGCGGCCGGCTCCACACAGGCCTGGGTTCCCGCTGATTGTGCACCCAGAGCTGGCGGCCCTGCCACGCCCGCCCCCAGTGGCCCTGCCACGGCGAGCGTGGCAGCAGCCGTGTGGGGCACACAGTTCCATGGCGGCGTCAGCGTAACGCATGGGGCCCGCCCTTCCGCCATGGGCACCGGGACACCACCTCGCCCCGTCTCCTCCGCTCGGCTCAGCGCCTTCATGGACGGTTTCCATCGCATCATTTCCTCCTCTTGAAGAATCCCGTGGCGCTGTCGCGCGGGTCTCCACGCAGGTGGCAAAGCCCCCAGGAGCTGTGACAGACGCGCCCTGAGGAAGGAGCCACCCTCGCCCAGGCCACGGACCACCCTCGCTGTTCCCCAGGGCCACGGGGCCGCCACCCTCCTCTGCCTTCCCTCAGCCTCCGCCCCGAGCCCTTCCACCTCCACGGAGTCTCCGCTCCCTGAACTTGGGAGATGCACGAAGAATTTCGAGCTCACAGAGGCATCGCGAGCGCAGGGCCAGCAAGGGGGGCAGCCACGGCCTCGCAGCCAGCTCCGGGGCCTGCAGATTGGGCGGCGCCCTCGTGTCCAGCGCGTGGCCCCACAGGGGCTCCCTCCGCCCTGGCTCGGAGGCCGGCAGAGCCTCCGCGTCACAGCCCGTTTCTCCATCAGAGACGCCCGAGGTCTCTGCTTCCCCGAGCCCCGCCTGGGCACCAGGTGCCCGCACCACTTCCCAGCCCGCGTCCTCGGCCCCCGGCCTCCACCAGCCCCTGCCGGCTGGTCCTTGCCTCCCTTATGCGCGGCGGCCATGCTGAAGCCCCTCGATGCCCCTGAGAAGGTCTGGGGCGCTGGCGGGAGGAGAGGATGGAGAATCTGTCCCCAAGCCCAGGCGCTTCCCACGTGGTCGGCCCAAGACCGGGACAGAGGCCTGCGTTCCATCCCAGACGACGTCCTGGTGAGGGCCCAGCTTCCCTGGGGCAGCGGCCCCTGCTCAGTCCTGCCCGCCTCAGGCAGCCCCGGGTCGCAGGGCAGGGAACCACAGCCACGGCCGCCGTTTGACGCGTCGGAGGGTGGTAGCCAGGGCTCCTGCGCTGGCCGTCACGCGCCTCAGGTTCTCATTCACAGGAGGGGATCCAGCACGGCGGATGGCCCATGAGAGGCCAGACGGGGCAGAGCCCAGGCGGGGAGGGTGCCTGGGCCGTGCGGTCATCACGGGCGTCCGTGAGGTGGCCCTGGGCAGGCCCCCTGGAGGCTGGTGCAGGCAGCCCCAGGATACCGTCCATGAAGGACACGGCTCTCAGACCCCTGTGGAGGGGGCCCCTCTGCACTGAGGGGCACTGGACACCCGTCCTCGGCCGCCTTGCTTTCCCCCCGCCCAGCACCCCCAGGCACGTGCCCACCAGAGGCATTGGAGTCAGAGAACCCAGCCCCTGGGAGCCCCTCCTGGTGTGCGGCCCTGCACCCCCCACACCTGTCACTCAGTGTGCGGCCCCTCCCAGCCCAGCCATGCACCCCCCACACCTGTCACTCACCACACCTGTCACCCACCGCACCTGTCACCTTCCGAGCCCAGCTTCCCTGTCGGGTCAGTGGTGGGCGTGATGAGGCAGGAAAACCGAGTGACCTCCCCAGCCCGAGACACGATGGTTAGGTTAAAGTGTTTACAGATGCCGAGAGATCAGAGTGGTGCCCCCTCCGGTGCCCCACCCCCATGCCCCAGGTTCTTCTGGAAACTTCTGCATCCAGGAACCCAGGGCCAAAGCGTGCAATGCCGTCCTCAGGAGTGACTGGCCAGGTGGAGATGACCACAGCTATGGGCTAGCCTTGGAATCTTTCCAGCGACTGCCTGAGCTGGCCCCTCCCCCAGAAAGTGAGCCCGCTCACTTACCCGCTCAGGGTAAGCTTAGGCAACACCTGTGGGGTGTTAGCCACAAAGCCAGAACGAGCGGGGTACGCTTGTCCGGGGGGGGGCACTGGCCGTACAGATGACATCCCCGCAGGCCAGCTCCTGGGGAGACAGAAGTGTGCGACGACAGAGAGGTCCAGAGGCAGAGCAGTGCCTCTGGTCGGTCAGAGGGGAGAAGCCTGGGTGTTGTCTGCTAGTCAGATGGCGGGGTCCCTTGCCGCGGCCACTTTCCTGGTGCATCTGAGCTCACATCCGCCACGCGTGCTGGGGTGACCACACCACGCAAGCAGGCCCTGGCCACTCGCCGCTGGACGAGACGCGGCACAGGAGAGGGGCTCCTTCGGGGAGCCGGCGCTCTCGGGA
The DNA here is from genome assembly GCA_949820135.1 of Sylvilagus floridanus. Classification (NCBI taxonomy): domain Eukaryota; kingdom Metazoa; phylum Chordata; class Mammalia; order Lagomorpha; family Leporidae; genus Sylvilagus; species Sylvilagus floridanus. The sequence continues at coordinate 128,281,560 of OX463231.1, forward strand.
AGCACTCGCCCCTGGACCCGAAGTGCGCCCTCTCCCGCCCCACGAGCCAGCAGAGGGGAAGCGGTAGCGGCCGCAGGTGCGGGCAGCCGGCCGGTGAGCACCGCCAGCGGCTCCCTAAGCAGGCCTGCAGGTGGTCGTGCTGAGGGTCCGGGCGCAGGTGCTTGGTCTTGGGTAACTCGGCTCAGCTGTGCGCCTGCCCCGGGCCGGGCGTGAGGCCACCTTTCCCAGGAGTCTCCGCTTCACGGCTCCTGAAACGCCTGTGTGAACCTTCGTCAGCCTTTACCACGGTGACACGGGACGGAGGCTCAGGCCGGCTCAGCCCCGCCTCCCATCTCCACGTTCCCTCTGCCTATGAGGAGCCCCGGGTCCCCTCTTCCGGTTTCTACACTCGGACCCCACTGGAAGTCGCCATTGCCTCCTCGGACAGAAAGCTCAGTCTCGGAAGTGCGAGTGCAGCGTGGTGGCCACGAGGGTGCCGTGGGGGGAGCCGACGCGAGGGTGCCACGGGGGGAGCCGACGCGAGGGTGCCATGAGCAGACACAAGGGTGCTGTGGGGGAGCCGACCGCGCCCCAGGCCGTGCTCACCAGAGGTGCTTCCCCCGACCCCGAGCCGCGGACAGGCAGCGCCTGGGGGGTGCGCGTCCTCGTGGCCCCAGCCCCACCTCCCAGGAGTCAGGACTCGCACACTCGCTCCTTCACACCTACTCGGAGGTAAGAGGGTTAGAGCAAGGCCACGGCCTCCCTGGGGACACTGGGCCTCCACGGCTCCTCCTGATGAATCGCACGGCCACCAGCTCCAGAGGAGGAGCCAACGGGCAGGGCGTCCATCTAGGGCAAATCCCCAAGGCCAAGGTCCTCTGACTGCATCTCCCTGGGGGCCGAGAGGAGCTGGCACTGCCAGTCCAGCCACCCACGGAGCTCAGCCCCCGGACCCTCGCCACAGCCGGCCAAAGGCAGCGGGTGCGAGTCTGGGGCCTGTGTGGGGGGTGACTTCTGCAGGGACCCAGCCGGTCCCCACGAGGCCAGGGCTGGGGCAGAGGCGACGCCGACTCAGGGCTGAGCCCAGGCTGAGCCCAGCCCTTCCCTCCCCCGGGACCACAGGGAAGGCATGGGAGGGGCCGACACCTTCGGAGGGCGCAGGCTGCTCCGTCCAAACAGGAGCCTGGGCGCACAGCGGGTGAAGGTGGTTACGGGCCCTCCCTGCGCTCCAGGGACGGCGGCTGAGGGGCCCTGGGGGCACAGCACGCCTACCCAGCACCCCCGACAGAAGCCGCGGCTGCGAGTACCGAGAGCCTGGGATTTGGAGGGAGGCAAATCGGGCCTGAATCCCACCCCGACCTCTAACCCCGTGGGCCCCCAAGGCCAGTTCGGCTCTAGGCCCCTGTTTCGGGAAGTCTCCAGCCCCTGCCGGCCAGGTTCCGCCAAGCCCAGAGAGCACAGATATGCTCAGAGCGACCACCCCAGGAGAGGCGGAGCTGAGGCCGCGGCTCCCAAGGCCCAGGGTGGCGCCTGCAGGCAGCTCCCCCTCGCCCGGGGGCCACTGGACAAGCCCCTCGCGCTGCAGCTCCTGCGTGGGGCGCCTCACGAGCCTGACCTGCTCGCTGTGGGACCAAGGCAAGCCCCTTGCCCCCCCGGGCCGCCTCCCCATCACTCAGGCCCCACGTCTGGGTCGGGCTGCGCTGCTGACAGCTGTGTGGCCACGGCCAGGCCCCGTGTCCTGACTGCGGTGCCTCCCGGCTGGAGGTGACCACGGCGCACAGCGTCGGGGACGCCCCTGCAGCCACCAGCCTGGAGTGGGGAGGCTGCACTGCGCTCCCACCCTGGGCCTCCTCTCTGCCGGCGGGGGGCGGGGCCGGGTCAGCCCAAGGCTCTGCGGTTCTGCAGGTTCTGCCCCTGGCCCGAGGGGCTTTTTCCACGCTGAGGTCTGCAGAGACCTCAGAACCATGGGGGGGGGGGGGTTTGATGAGAACATCGTCACTTCCTGCTGAGCGTGTGGTAAACGTGCGGGAATTAGGAGCGACTTCCTAGACTTCACCCCCCAGAGCTCAGGAGGGCGGCATGGGGGTGGGGGGCTCCGAGGGGGTCCCCGCTGAAACTCGGCGGGCAGCACCGGGACCCGCCTGGTCATCCAGCAGCCAAAGAAGGGAGTGGCCAGGAGTGCCCAGCAGGCAGAGCCACTCTGCCAGCCGTGGCACCTGGGCCCGCCGACGCTGCCTCTCCCCCGGGTCACGTCGCGCCTGCGTCCACCCGCAGCTCCCGCGTCCCCGCACCTGGCGGTGGCCACGGAGGGAGCAGGAGCGTGGAGATCGCGGCAGGCCTGGGCCGACTGCTCAGCCCGGCTCTGCCCGTGTTCGCGGGGCCCTCCCACTGTGGCCGCACTGCTCAGCCCGGCTCTGCCCGTGTCCGTGGGGCCCTCCCCCCGCTGCCGGGGGCATGAGTGCCGGCACTGAGCCTGAGGGGCTGACGCGCCCGTGTCCACCCCAGGCCAGGTATGGAGGTAGGGGCTGGGCTTCCAGAACAGGTGCCCACGGCCACTTCCCGAAGAGAGCTGGCTGTGGCGGCCATCCTGTCGCGACTGCTCTACCCCGCCCCACGGAGGCTCTGTGCCAATCAAATTTTTTTTTTTTTTGACAGGCAGAGTGGACAGTGAGAGAGAGAGACAGAGAGAAAGGTCTTCCTTTGCCGTTGGTTCACCCTCCAATGGCTGCCGCAGTCGGCGCGCTGCGGCCGGCGCACCGCGCTCATCCGATGGCAGGAGCCAGGTGCCAGGTGCTTTTCCTGGTCTCCCATGGGGTGCAGGGCCCAAGCACTTGGGCCATCCTCCACTGCACTCCTGGGCCACAGCAGAGGGCTGGCCTGGAAGAGGGGCAACCGGGACAGAATCCGGCGCCCCGACCGGGACTAGAACCCTGTGTGCCGGCGCCGCAAGGTGGAGGATTAGCCTGTTGAGCCACGGCGCCGGCCGCCAATCAAATTTTATTTACAAAGGCAGCCACGGGCCAAGTTTGACCTGAAGATTACCAAACCCACCAGCGCCTGTAGGGACGCTCAGGGGAGCATGGCCCCAGAACAGCCGTGTGGGGTCCGCCGGCTCTCGGAATGGCAGGTGGGCCAGGACCCTCCCGTGGAGGCCAGCAGGCAGGTGTCCTGGCCCGGGTGTGAGCTGGGGAAGCGAGGCTCAGAGGTCACCTGGCTGCGCGGGGCCGGGCCAGGGCTGACCCCTCGGGCCCCTCTGGCGGTCGTGCCTGTTGTCTGGTGCTCCCGTCCATAATCGCCTCGCTGACTCCGGACAGGATGCAGGGCCCTGGGAGGACACAGATGCCCGCCGGCCTGGGCACAGGCACTGCACCCACCTCTGCCCACTGCGCCTCTGGCAACTGTCAGGAGGCCGGCCAATGCCCAGCAGGCAGTCCCCTGCTGCGCGGGCAGATGGAATCAGACCAGAGCCCGAGACCATCCGCGGCAACAGCCAGCGGGTGAAGGGACCCCAGAGTCAGAGTTTCCGCTGAGGGTGCGGCCTGGGCTGCTCGTGACAACCCCATCATCTGCCTGGGCCAGTGCAGTGCGGTCAGCAGCAGGGGTCCCAGGGCAGGGCCTCCCTGGCCTCGAGACCGCCGCCAGCCCCTGCCAAGGGCCACCCTGCCCGCTCAGCCCACTGAAGGGGCGAGAGGTCCGCCCGCTGCAGGCCGACCGGGGAGATAACAGCGAGAACTGCGCAGGCGGAGATGGCCCTGGTGGGGCCGCTGTGGGACCTGGGTGCACCCCCCCCCGCACCTCCCCCCCGCCGGCCTCTGCCTGCCCCTGGGATGGCCCCTGCCCCCGGAGCGCCTTCCAAGGCACCAGCTGAGTCCCCGCCGTCTCCCGGGCTCGCCAGGACTGGCGGCCAGCAGCCTTGGCGGGGGCTGCCCTGCCCCACCCGGCGTCCCAAGAGCCCCAGTCTGGTGGGCAGTGCCCCTCCCGAAAACACCTGCTGTGGACCCCACGTGGGCCTGAGCAGCCATTGTCGTCCCTCCAGCGGGCACCATCCCGGCCCACGTCTGCCAAGGACTGGGCACCCACCCCTCCCTGAGGCCTCCTGACAAGCCCAGCCCAGCCGCTGTCCCAGCCCCAGGCACCGGGACCTCCGGCCCTCGGCCACGGCTGCTGCAGACTCCGCATTGTGACCCACGCGGGTGGCGCCTCTGAACTGCGATGAGGCGTCCCCTGCAGGTGGAGCCAGCGGTCCTGGTGACATCACACACGAGTCTTTGTAACAGAGCCGCAGCACTGGGATGGCCATGCACGTGCACCACGTGGCAGGCAGAGCCGTGATCTGGGCTGGCGGGCAGCAGGGCGCGCCCCAGGAGGCCGACAGGACACGGCGCCTCCAGCCCCTGGGCACGGGCTCTGTGGGTGCAGGGTGCTGCCTGCTGCCCCTCGAGGGCAGCTCCTGACCCCCAGCTGAGGGCAGGTGACGGTGGCCCTGGGTGACGAAGCCCCCACAGGGAATGCTCAGCAGCCAGGTCCTCACTGTGAGTGGTGGCTGCTGTGTCTTGGGGGGACACAGCCCCCAGGTCTGGAGACGCCGTGGAAGACCGTGCTCACGTAGCTCTGGCGGACACAGCCCCCCCTGCCCGCCCGCGACTCGGCTCAGGTGCCATGACGGGGCGCCTGGACCGTGGTGTGAGTGGCAGCCGCTCCCTGGCCACAGCCACCACCTGTGCGGTCGCCCCTGCACCCGTGTCCTCCTCTTCCTGGGAGGGGCCCGCTGAACCCCTGGGGCTAGAGCCAGAGACCCAGGCACCAGAGCGCCCAGTGGTGGCCCCCCAAGGTCTCTGAAGCAGGGATGAGACCAGGGTTACTCCGAGGGCCGGCGCACAGGCAGCCCTCGCTGGGCCCTGGGCACAGCGGGAGTCCCTGGCATTTAGCCAAGCCTGGCTCCAGCATCTCACGGCTCAGAAGCCCGCTGCCCTGTGACAGGACCTGGGACGCGTGGCAGGGCCCTCGCTGAAGAGCCGGGAATGACCTCAGGCAGAGGTCGGGGCCCACTCAGTCACCCGTGGGTCCCAGCTGCCCGCCCGGCTCCTCTGGGTGATGCCAAGGGCCAGGCAGGGTTCAGAGGAAGGCCTGGGTATGTGTGTGTGTGTGTGCACACGTGTGTGCAAGGCTCGGTTTGGTTGGGGCAGAGTGGGCAGATGCGAGCCTCGGTCTCGCTGGGTGCCGGCTGGGGGACCCCCGTGCTCTCGGGTCCCACGAAGGGGCCCTCCTGGGGTCGCTGCAAGGGTCCTGACTCAGCCGTCGGGGCTGTAACGCGCTCCCTTCTGGCGTTTTCCAGTTCGCAGGAGAAGTCCCTGAAAACCGGGTGGAGACGGTGGTGGCGAACCTCACGGTGCTGGACCGAGACCAGCCGCACTCGGCCAGCTGGAACGCCGTCTACCGCATCATCAGCGGGGACCCCTCGGGGCACTTCAGCATCCGCACGGACCCCGTCACCAACGAGGGCCTGGTCACCGTGGTCAAGGTGGGTGCCCTGGGGGCCCCCACGTCCCAGGGCCTCCCATGACCCCTGCCACCCCTGGCGAACCGAGGGGCCCTGCTGGAGTTGCCCGGTGCCGGTGCGACACGCGCAGGGCTGCGTCTGAAGGTCTCGTGTGTTTGAGTCCTTTCCCGTAGACCCTTCTCGGGGGCTTGGGGTCCAGGTGACGGACCAGTCTCCCGGGGTGCTGGGAGGGGGAGGCTTCCTTCCCTCCTGTGGGCCAGGCGGGGGCTGGAGGGGCCGTGGTCGTGAAGCCGCCCTAGGGCTGGCCAGGCTGGGATGGGACGGACGGGCAGCTGTCAGTTCGACCTTGCTAGCGGTCGGGCTTTTCTAGAATGTGCTCTCAGACTTACTTCTGGGGCCTCTCGCTGCCACAGCCGTGACTCCGTCCTCTGGCGCGAGTCCCTGTGCTTCCGAGCCGGGAAGAGCAGGTTGGGAGGGCGGTGAACGTCCCCAGCCACGCAGCGCTCAGCGTGAGGCCCCGGACAGCTGCCGTCCCAGAGCAACTCGAACGGGACAAACAACAGGACGAGAGAGCATCAGGTGTTTGCAAGGCAGGCAGTGGAGAGCCGCAGGCAGACTGGCCCTGCCCCGGCGGGCACCTGCAGCCCCCGGCCTCCCCCTGCCCCGGCGGGCGCCTGCAGCCCCGGGCCTCGCCCTGCCCCGGCGGGCGCCTGCAGCCCCGGGCCTCGCCCTGCCCCGGCGGGCGCCTGCAGCCCCGGGCCTCCCCCTGCCCCGGCGGGCGCCTGCAGCCCCAGGCCTCCCTCCCTGCACCTCCGCACGTCACCAGCGTCCACCCAGGGACAGCAAATTGTGGTCCTTCCTCCCCCACGGGGTTTAGGTGGTGCTTTGGCGATGCTGCCACTCCTGCGCCCTCCCGAGCCAGGATCCGTAGGACAGTGTCCCCTTGTCACCAGGCCTACAATTCAGGTCTGCACCGGTCAGCAGCGTCCCTCCCCCACACGCTGAACCCAGCAAGCTGAGGGCAGAGGGCCTCTGTGGGCCGGTGGGATCTCAGAGGCCAGAGAGTTGCGAGGGTGAGAGGTCAGAGACTGGACGAGGCAGCGCTGTTGGCTTTTGGAGGGGGAGGGGCTGCGAGCACAGGCGGCCGCAGGAAGTGGAGCCTCCCCCGGACTCGGCCCCAGGGGAAGCCGCCCTGCAGCATCTTGGTCGCAGCCCGGCCGGGCCGCCTCTGGCTCCCAGGACCAGGAGACCCACACCTGTGTGGGCACCAAACAGGTACTCGGTCGCACGGGTCGAGCCGAGAGCTCCACTCCTCACTGGCCGTCGTCCTCCATGCTCAGCACGGCTGCTGATATGGCGGCCGGGTCCCCTCTGCCGGGGGAGGGTCCGGGGGAGGCGCTGGACACCTTTGGGGGTGCCACTCAGCCACCCAGAGATGGGGGGGTGCTGACCTCACGTCTTCATTCTTTCATCATAATTACATGGATTTTTTTAAGAGATTTATTTTAAGGTAGAGTAGTGACAGAGCGAGGTCTTCCATCTGCCCCCAGGGCTGGGCCAGGCTCGAGCCAGGAACTCCCTCTGGGTCTCCCACCTGGGTGCAGGGGCCCACGGAGTAGGGCCACCACCTGCTGCCGGCCAGCATCGCGTTCCCCGCAGCCCACAGGCCCCAGAGGCGCCGGCTCTGCTCAGTCCTGCCCCCACTCTCGCTCCAGGCCGTCGACTATGAGCTGAACCGGGCCTTCATGCTGACCGTGATGGTGTCGAACCAGGCGCCACTGGCCAGCGGGATCCAGATGTCCTTCCAGTCCACGGCGGGGGTGACCATCTCTGTCATGGACATCAACGAAGCGCCCTACTTCCCCTCCAACCACAAGCTGATCCGCCTGGAGGAGGGCGTGCCCCCCGGCACCGTGCTCACCACCTTCCCCGCCGTGGACCCCGACCGCTTCATGCAGCAGGCAGTCAGGTGGGTCCATGGGCACAGCCCCCCTCCCAGCACCCCCGGGCCCTGAAACACCCAGTGAGACCCCACAGCCAGAAAGTCCCTGGGGGGCTGGGAGGTCCAGACCTGAGCACCCCTCCACTGGCACCCAAGTCCTGGGGGTCTCAGGACAGCAAGGCCACTACACCCAGACCACGGACACGGACGGCGTGTGGACATTCAGCCCAGGCTGCAGCCAGCAGCATCTGGCTGGGGTCCCTGCCAGGTGGAGGCGTGGGAAGAGCAGGGGACAGTGGTCCCGGCCCACCCCGCTGCGAGGGCCTGTGCAGGGTTGGGAGCCCCGGGGGTGGACGCACCAAGGACACAGCAGCGCCTGCCAGGCCGGGACCTGGGACAGGCAGCCAGCAGGTGCGGCTGCCCGCAGATGGGACGGGGGTCCGGGGGGCTGCCCCCTCACCTGCGTCCCGCACGTCCTCTGCAGATACTCGAAGCTGTCAGACCCGGCAAACTGGCTGCACATCAATGCCACCAACGGGCAGGTCAGCACGGCCGCCGTGCTGGACCGCGAGTCCCTGTACGTCAGCAACAACGTCTACGAGGCCACCTTCCTGGCAGCTGACAACGGTGCGTCTGGCGCCGCGGCTGAGGGAGGCCACCGGTCACCGGGCCTGGGCAAGGCCTCGGCCGCCAGCAGTCGGCGAGGCTGCGAGGGCAGTGGGGGGGGGGTCAGCAGGCGGCCGCATCTCAGCCGTGAGTGGGGGCCTGCAGCCCCTCGGAGCCCCCTTCTCGCCGCTGCGTCTCCCTCCGCGTGCCCAGGCCGGGGTCTGCACTCACATGCTCTTGGCTCGGGGGGTGGGGCCAAGCAGCCTCCTGCTTCCCACCGGACCCTGTTGTGGGCAAAGGCCCTGCTGAGGATCCTGGCCTGGGAGGACCGAGCCACAGGAGGCACAGAAAGACGTGCCCCATCAGCAGCCCCTGCCCCGGTCCCCGGGGTCCACACAGCCAGGCTGTGCAGCCAGCAGCGAGGGGGCCTCTCCTCTGGGACCCTGGGCGTCCCCCACAGCTCCGGCACCACCAGTCTCCAGAGGCAGGTGCCATGTCACCATCAAGGAGACATCTGGGGGGGGCTTTCTGTGCCCCACCACCACCTGCAGCCAGGGAACCGGGCCGTTGGTGTCAGGGCCCGGAGCTGTCAGCAAGGTGGACGCCACACTCGGGACACTGCCTCCAGTGCCTCTGGCCGGCTTCTGGCCACACAGCACATGTCCACCAGGGTTGAGGCGGGGCGGCCTCCGTCCACCGTGCTCACAGCTGGCTCCGAAGCAGCATTGCTTCATTCTTACCGTGTGTCCGGCTCAGGGCTTCCTGCCACTCGGGGCCCTCTGAGCAGAGCCAGGGGGCAGAAGGCAGGGAGAGATCTGGCCCAGAGCAGACCCAGGCTACGGAGAGATGGGGGGAGGGGACAGGTGGCCTGCAGAGGCCCACGGCCCAGCATCCTCCAAGTCCTCCCAGGCCCAGAGCAAAGGGGGCTCCAGGTGAAGCCTCGCGCAGCCGTGTGTGTGTCTGGCAGCTGCAGGTGCGTCTCGCCTGCTGCGTGGGACCGGGGGTTGGCTGGTGCCCGCCACCCTGTGGCTGTGGCCGTGGCTGTGGAGTGCTGGGAGGGGCCCTGCGTGGTCACCCCGTGTCTGCCCTGCAGGGATCCCCCCAGCCAGCGGCACCGGGACCCTGCAGATCTATCTCATCGACATCAACGACAACGCCCCAGAGCTGCTGCCCAAGGAGGCGCAGATCTGCGAGAAGCCCAACCTGAACGCCATCAACATCACGGCCGCCGATGCCGACGCCGACCCCAACATCGGCCCCTACGTCTTCGAGCTGCCCTTCGTCCCGGCCGCCGTGCGCAGGAACTGGACCATCACACGCCTGAACGGTGAGCCCACGGCCAGGGTCAGAGCCAGGTCGGCAGCGTGAGCAGCAGACGGGGAGGCTCCTGCGGGAGGGAGCCCTGTGCTGGGGGCCGTCCTGGGCCTCCTGCTGGTTTGCTGAGCGCAGCCGTGGACACCCACGTGTCCTGTGTCCTCAGGACGCCCTCCTGTGCAGGGCAGCCCTGTGCAAACGCCTGCTGGGAACCTCAGCAACAGCACTGGGTGTCGCTGCTGGGGGCCTGGCCTTGAGGACAGGGCGAGGCCTGGGTTCACCTCCCAGCCCCAGCTCCTGCTTCCAGCTTCCTGCGGATGCAGACCCCGCCCCGCCCCGCCCCTGCCCCCCCCCCCCAGGCAGTGCTGATGGCCCAAGCAGCTGGGTCCGCATCACCCACGTGGGAGGCCTGGATTGGATTCCTGGAACCCAGATCTGGCCTGGCCCAGCGGGTGCGAGTATTTAGGGGGTGAACAGGCACACAGGAGCCCTCTTCCTCTCTCTGTCCATCTCTCCGTCAGGCGGCCTCTCAAATAATTTTTTAAAGATTTATTTATTGGGACCGGTGCTGTGGTGCAGTAGGTTAAGCTGCTGTCTGCAGTGTCGGCTCCGGCTCCTGCTTCAGCCTGGCCCAGTGCCAGCCATCACAGCCATCGGGGAGTGAACCAGCAGGTGGAAGACCTCTCTCTCTCTCTCTCTCTCTCTCTAACTCCACCATTCAAGTAAAATAACACTTTAAAAAAAAAACTGAAAGATGTATTTATTTGAAAGAAACAGTTACTGAGAGAAGGCGATAGATTTTCCATCTGCTGATTCACTCCACAAATGGCCGGGATGGCCAAGCCAGAACCAGGAGCTTCTTCCGGGTCTCCCATGTGCGTGCAGGGGCCCAGGCACCTGGGCCGTCCTCCGCTGCTTCCCGGGCCATCAGCAGGGAGCTGGAGCACAGCCGATACGGCTGCCAGCACTGCCGGTGGCTTGACCCCCACACCACAGCGCCAGCCCCTCAAGCAGCCTAAGGGTTTTGCCAAGTTTACGTCCAATCTCGGCTCCCAGCAGAACTTTCTTCAGACAGTTATTGGGCGTTTTTGCTCCAGGGTTTTCTCTGATCTGCTGCAGCTCTGCACACATTCAGGGAGCCCACGAGACAGCCAGTGCCTTGTTGCTTTCCATTTGAAAGAATACAGAGAGAGGTAGAGGCAGAGAGAGAGAGAGAGAGAGAGAGAGAGGTCTTCGATCCACTGGTTCACTCCCCAAATGACCACAATGGCCAGAGCTGCGCTGATCCAAAGCCAGGCGCCAAGAGCTTCCTCCAAGTCTCCCATGGGGTGCAGGGGCCCAAGGACTTGGACCACAGCAGAGAGCTGGACTGGAAGAGGAGCGACTAGGACTCTAACCGGCGCCCATATGGGCTGCAGGCTGGGGCTTTAACACACTGCGCCACAGCACCAGCCCCTGCCAGTGCCTTTTAACCAGACGGCGAGGGGTGGCATGCATGTGGGCGGGTCTTGGGCCCCCACACCAAGGACTGGGGCGGCCGTGGGGGCGGGGCTGGCCAGCCTGAGCTCGTACTCTGTCTCCTTGCACAGGTGACTACGCTCAGCTCAGCTTGCGCATCCTGTACCTGGACGCCGGGATGTACGACGTCCCCATCATCGTCACAGACTCCGGGAACCCCCCGCTGTCCAACATGTCCATCATCAAGGTCAAGGTGTGCCCGTGTGATGAGAACGGGGACTGCACCGCCATTGGTGCGGTGGCAGCGGCTGGTCTGGGCACGGGCGCCATTGTGGCCATCCTCCTCTGTATCGTCATCCTGCTGAGTGAGTGAGGCCCGGGGGGACAGTGCGGGCCGGGCGGCGGCAGGGCCTGGGGCTGCCCCTCCGCCCCATCCCACCTGACCCAGTCCCCATGGTAACAGGAGACTGCAGCGGCTCTGGGTGTCCACAGAGCCTGCGGCCCAAGGCTGGCAGCTCCCTGGGGTGCTAGGGAAGCCCCACCCCTGACCTGTCCCAGGACTCTGATTGGACTGGCTCTCAGCACGTGCACACTGGGGGACCAATCACCAGCCAGGGAACAGAATGTGCCCATTGGCTCCACCCAGGTCCCAAGCTCCAGTGGTTTGTTGGGTTTCCCAGAACCACCTGGGTCCCCAGACAGGATGCGGGCTCCACCCTCCCACCCCCACCCTGGGCAAGGCCTCCTCCCAGCATGGGGCCATCTTGCCTGCTCCTCTGATTCTCGCCCAGACACTGAGCCCCAAGCCAAACCCCGCCCCCTGCCCAGAAGAGCAAGTGCCAGGGAGACTTAGGGGTGGCCCCTCTGCTCCCCAGGGGCCAGCTGTGTGGAGCTGGCGGCCTCCCCAAATGGGGTGCAGGCTGGAAGTAAGTAAATGTGGAAAGACCCAGCGGCCAGTGTCGGGGAGAAGGTGGAGCCAGTTGGGCTCTGCCCTGGGAGCCGCAGGCCCACACAGGCACCCACACACGTGTGCAGCGTACACAAACATGCATGTAAGTGTGCAGATGCGCGTGCACACGCATACCCAGCAGGCACACGCGTGCACAGGCCACATGCCTGCATCCACTCACATACACACACGTGAGGAACACACATGCACAGGTGCACATCCCACACACACGCACCCACTCCTGCCGCCGTGTGCTCCTTCCTGCAGCCATGGTCCTGCTGTTCGTCGTGTGGATGAAGCGGCGGGAGAAGGAGCGCCACGCGAAGCAGCTGCTCATCGACCCCGAGGACGACGTGCGCGACAACATCCTCAAGTATGATGAGGAGGGCGGCGGCGAGGAGGACCAGGTAGGTGGGGCTTCGCCTGGCCACGCCCACCACACCTGCCTCCTCCCGGAGGGGAGGGGCCCCGTGCTCCTCATGCTGGGTCTGGGGCAGCCTAGCAGGTGCCAGGAGGGTGGGCCGTGGGAGCCTCCTGGTTGGAATCCGGCCTGCCGTTGCCCACGGGGGGACTCGGGCCACCTGGCAGTCCTCCACAGGGCAGGCAGAGCCAGCCTACAACAGCTGGAGGGAGGCCCCACTCCCCACTGAGCAGCGAGGGCCGAGGTGGGGTCCCTCGGTGGGGGTGCCAGGCCGGCGCTGACCCCACACCTGCCTGAAGCACACACAGACAGGAGCAGACGAAGAGGAGGCTGGACGTTGGTGGGAGGGGCGGGCGCCGTGGGTCCCCTGGGCCGCAGCTCATGCAGTCCCCCAACACCACTGTCCCCCAGGACTACGATCTCAGCCAGCTCCAGCAGCCAGAGGTCACGGAGCATGCCCTGAGCAAGGCCCCTGGTGTGCGGCGGGTGGATGAGCGGCCCGTGGGCGCCGAGCCCCAGTACCCGGCCAGGCCCGTGGTGCCCCACCCGGGGGACATCGGAGACTTCATCAGTGAGGTGGGTGCCCCTGGGCGGGGGCGGGACAGCTGCAGGGCCTGGGGAGTTCGCCCCCCACGTCCTCCTGTGCAGAGACCCTGACGCCTGCTCTGGGCCAGCAGAACTCGGGGCAGCTGCAGGGCCTGGGGAGCTCGCCCCCCACGTCCTCCCGTCCAGAGACCCTGACCCTGCTCTGGGCCAGCAGGGCTCCGCACACAGAGGCAGAGGCCACGGTGGAGGCAGCAGCAGGACAGTGCCAGGGTTCAGGGCCCTGCGGCTGCCCGGAGCAACCCTGGGGGGGGTCACTGCCAGGACCCTGGATGGGCGGAGTCTGGTCCAACAGTGTCAGGTCTGGCCTCAGCCCAGGCCGCCCGCCCCACCAGGTATCACAGCACAGCCCCAGGAGAGGCCCAGAGCACGTCCTGCTGTGCTGGGCCCAGGCCCCACCCGGCCCACTGCACCCAAAACGCCCTCCCCCCGCGCCCTGCGGTGATGAGGGGTCTGGAAGCTGGTGTGACTGCCGTGGCCCCGGCCTCGATGCACGCTGTGGTGTCATGGCGTCACTAAAGCCTCCCCCGGGCTGGGCTGTGCGAAGCGTTCTTGGGGCTGAAGGAGAGGCCGGGGCCCGGCCGCCTGTGGGGCCACACCTCACAACCCCACTTTCAGGCTCCTGGTCCCCGGGTCCCCGTCAGCCCCAGGGGGACTCAGCGCTTACCGGCAGCTGCTGGATGCGAGCCCCCCCCACCGCCTAACCACAGTCTCTGGCCCCCAGGGGCTCCGGGCAGCAGACAACGACCCCACCGCGCCCCCGTACGACTCCCTGCTGGTCTTCGACTACGAGGGCAGCGGCTCCACGGCGGGCTCCGTCAGCTCCCTCGGCTCGTCCAGCTCCGGGGACCAGGACTACGATTACCTCAACGACTGGGGGCCCAGGTTCAAGAAGCTGGCAGACATGTACGGGGGCGGCGACCAGGACTAGCGGGCCTCCTGCACCATGGACGGCGGCCGGCGGAGGCCCCGCCCCGCCCGGCACAGACCCCGCCCCCGCCAGGCCCGAGAGTGAGCGAGAGGCACTGTCTTAACTTGAATTTCTCAGAGCAGAAGCACTGTTTAAAACAAAGGAAGTGCCTTTTGGTACGTGTGTCAGAGTCCCCCAGACTCAGGAGCACGCGGGCGGACGGGCGGGGCCTCGCCTGGCCCGGCTCTGGGGGCGCCAGCTCGGGATGGGGGACTGTGGCCTTTTTTTTTTTTTCATGTTTAAGAAAGTGATTCCTTTGAAACGAAAATAGTTTGAGGTCGAAATCCCAGCAGCCTTTGCTGCACACGGCCGGGGGCTCAGCCTGCAAAGCTCTGAGGACGAAGCCCCCCTAGGGCCGGCCCAGCCCTTGGCCCCCTTCGCACTCCCAGATGCTGTAAATAGCCAGGGTGGGGGGTCCCCAGAGACCACCGCTTAGTGCTCCCAGTCACCCACAGTCCTCCCTTGGGGCCAGTTGGCACCCCAGTGCCCCCAGGTCCCCTCGGCTTCAGTGGGGAGAGCCCGCCACCCAGCGCCGAGGGCCCCTGCACACGGCACGCCTCTGCCCCTCGCCCCACACCACCTCACCGAGGGCGGGCTGAGAACCAGCCTCTGCACGGACTCTCATGGCCCCTTCGCCTCCCCTGGCCGTTTGGACCCGAGTCCCATCGGAGCTCCTGAGCCGGTGTGGACGGCAGGACCCACCCCCTAACTGCAGACCCCTTCCTCAGAAGCCGCGGCCAGCCAGCAGCTGCAGGGCCGGCTCTGGCGCTGTCCCCACGTGACGCCTTACTCTCCCCAGAGGCGAGGCCACCCTCAGGCCAGGCTGGGGCAGGAGGCGACCACTGCTGCGAGACCGGGGCTGTAGGACCTGGGGGCGGGAGGCCAGCACCGGCTCGGCTCAGACCAGCCAGCGTGCTGGCTCCCTCCCTGTCGCTGACGTCACGCCCCCCAAGGAAGGGGGCGGGGGCTCCAGCACCAGCAAAGGGCAAGGAAGCCCCCCTGGAGCCCATACCACACCTGCTGCCGGGGGCGGGGTCTCGGGCCCCAAGTCTGCCGCTTTCCTAAACAGCTTTGGCCTCGGAGACGCACGGAGTGGACGCATGTACCACACGCGTGTGTGCCCACAGGACGTCAGGGTTCTTCCCCAAACTCATCACCACCCCCGACCCTCTCCCCAGAGCCAGCCTGGGCCACTCCTACCCTCTGTGGGTGCCGGGGAGGGCGGGGCCCCGCGGGTCACTTGTCACTGGCTGCCCTGCCCTGTGCATGCAGCCCGGCCCAGGGAGACTCGGACATCTAGGGGGTGGCATGCAGGGGACCTAAGCTGTGCTATGCAAATTGCTCGGGCCTGGTAGCCAATGAGAATGGTCCTGAGTGCTTGGGGTGTGGCCACTGGAGGGAGCCCTGTGGGCCAGTGTGAGGGGTGGGGCTGAGTTTTTGGTTTTCGTTGTTTTAGTCCATCCTCAATGGAAGTCCTGAGCCGCGGTGGGAGAGCACCGTCCCAGGCGCGAGTGGCCGGGCGCCAGGCACTCTCCTCTCCGAAATCTCAGGGCTTCCGAGGGCCCCCCGTGCCCTGGGCTCATGGCCCAGGACCGATGCACCAGGCCGGGCCCACACCTAGGTCCCTAGGGCTCGGCTGCCCTGCCTGCCTCCCGGCCCCCACCCCTCCCCTTGCCTTTTCTCGTCACTGCCAGGCCCCCCTCGCATCTGACCTAAATCACACAGGCTGAAGTGTGGCACCGCCGGTGCGGGCTTCCTCCAGCCAGCCCCCTGGGGGCCACAGAAACACGGGGTGTCACGGCCTCCCCGATTGGCACTAGTTAGACGTACCGTGTCCAGCGTCTCCCTCCTGTAGCCAGCAGGAGCTGCTGCGTGTCTCAGCACATCCCGCACCACCAGTGTCCGCGGCGGTCGGTGGGCCCTGGGCAGCCTCGGGTTCCCGAGCGCGCGATGACAGCCTGGGCGTCTCAAGACAGTCACGGTCACGGTGCGGGAAGTGGCGGCGGTGTACCTAGCTGGGTGCTGCTCGCCGCGGCCGGCCGGGGGCGCCGCCTGCATCCCGGGACCGTCTGACTTCTCCTTTCTCCCTCCTCCATCCCGGGTCTCTCTTGCATGTTTCTTTTGGACAATGGACAAAATGTGTAGCAGCCCGCATGACTGTGCTTGTTTGGGAGAGACCGGCTATGACGGATTCACACTGCAGCTCGGAGCCCAGCGCCCGAGACAGGTGTTCCGACGTTTTTTGTAATCGTCAACAGCACAACTATTTTGTATCGTTGTTTGTATCATTTTGTACCAAAAAAAAAAAAAAAAAAAAAAAAAGGGGCCGAGAGTCGATGTTTCCCGATGTGTCCTCAGTGCCGGGCGGATGTGCAGAGCAGAACCAGAGGAGAAATAAAGTCCCTTCTGAGGAAGTCGCCTCCACCCGGCTCGTGCTCCGCGCGGGGGGCAGCGGCCCTGGTGGGGGGCAGCCCTGGCGGGACACGGCCCTGGCAGGACACGGCCCTGGGAAAATGAAGAAACCTGGGCGTACCCTTCACACCACGTGCCTGCGCCCTCCCCAGGGTCTGGCAGCCATAAATCAAAGCCGGCAACTGCCAAACAAAAGGTGCCCCCCTTCCTGGCCCTGAGACAGAACCTCAGAGAGTCCACAGAAGTGGAATTAGGTCGATTTCTTGTGAAACGCAAGTACATGGCGGGGGGGATCCTCGGGGCCGGCGTGGTGGCATAGTGGGCTAAGCCTCCGCCTGCAGCACTGGCATCCCCTGGGGACACTGGTCCCAGATGCTCCTCTTCCAGTCCAGCTCTCTGTTAATGGCCTGGGAAGAGCAGCAAAAGATGGCCCAAATCGGCCAGCGCCACGGCTCACTAGGCTAATCCTCCGCCTGCGGCGCCGGCACACCGGGTTCTAGTCCTGGTCGGGGCACTGGTTCTGTCCCGGTTGCTCCTCTTCCAGTCCAGCTCTCTGCTGTGGCCCGGGAGTGCAGTGGAGGATGGCCCAAGTGCTTGGGCCCTGCACCCCATGGGAGACCAGGAGAAGCACCTGGCTCCTGGCTTCGGATCAGCGCGGTGCGCCGGCTGCGGCGGCCATTGGAGGGTGAACCAATGGCAAAGGAAGAGCCTTCTCTGTCTCTCTCTCTCACTGTCCACTCTGCCTGTCAAAAAAGATGGCCCAAGACACCCACGTGGGAGACCCAGAAGCTCCTGGCTTGGGCCTGGTCCAGCCCTGGCCATTGTGGCCATCTGAGGAGTGAATGATTCTTTCAAATAAATGTTTAAAGGGAAAAAAGTTCATGGAAAATGTATTCTATAAAAAAACTACGCACGGATTTTTAAGAATTTTTGAGCCAAATAAAACTTTAAATTCCGCTTCTCCACGAACTCTTTGACGTATGCTCACACACCCCTGTGGTCCACGGGAGGCCGCCTTCACATTAAGAATTCCCCAATTCCCGAGCCGGCACGTGCAGCGAGGAGTGGCCCGGGCCGGGCCCACCACCCGCCCCCTCCCTCTTCACGCCCAGCTTCAGCTGACGACACAGGCCCTTCACGCACACGCATGTGGGCGCCACAGCCTGCGTGTCCCAGCTCGGCGTAAGCTCTGCCCCACAACACACAGCACCCCAGGCACTCGAGCTGAGCCCACCCTGTGGAGGCACCTGCGGAGAAGGCCGGTGCTGGCACGGCGCAGCCTGAGGGCGCGTCCAGCGTCCTGGGACCGGACAGTGAGCACACGGGGCCTCCTCCCCTCGGAAGACAGAACCCAGCCAGCAAGTGCTGGGGGGCAAACGCACACCCTCACACCCCCGGGGGCACTGCACACCCTCACACCCCCGGGGACAGTGCACACCCTCACACCCCCGGGGACAGTGCACACCCTCACACCCCCGGGGGCAGTGCACACCCTCACACCCCCGGGGCAGTGCACACCCACACACCCCCGGGGGCACTGCACACCCTCACAACCCCGGGGGCACTGCACACCCACACACCCCAGGGGACAGTGCACACCCTCACACCCCCGGGGACAGTGCACACCCTCACACCCCCGGGGGCACTGCACACCCTCACACCCCCGGGGCAGTGCACACCCTCACACTCCCGGGGGCAATGCACACCCTCACACCCCCGGGGCAGTGCACACCCACACACCCCAGGGGACAGTGCACACCCTCACACCCCCGGGGACAGTGCACACCCTCACACCACCGGGGACAGTGCACACCCTCACACCCCGGGGGCAAACGCACACCCTCACACCCCCGGGGACAGTGCACACCCTCACACCCCCGGGGCCACTGCACACCCTCACACCCCCGGGGCCACTGCACACCCTCACACCCCCGGGGACAGTGCACACCCTCACACCCCGGGGGCCACTGCACACCCTCACACCCCCGGGGCAGTGCACACCCTCACACCCCCGGGGGCAGTGCACACCCTCACACCCCCGGGGCAGTGCACACCCTCACACCCCAGGGGACAGTGCACACCCTCACACCCCCGGGGACAGTGCACACCCTCACAACCCCGGGGGCAGTGCACACCCTCACACCCCCGGGGGCACTGCACACCCTCACACCCCCGGGGACAGTGCACACCCTCACACCCCCGGGGGCAGTGCACACCCTCACACCCCCGGGGCCACTGCACACCCTCACACCCCCGGGGACAGTGCACACCCTCACACCCCCGGGGGCAGTGCACACCCTCACACCCCCGGGGGCACTGCACACCCTCACACCCCCGGGGACAGTGCACACCCTCACACCCCCGGGGGCAGTGCACACCCTCACACCACCGGGGACAGTGCACACCCTCACACCCCGGGGGCCACTGCATACCCTCACAGTGCCGGAGCAGTGCACACCCTCACACCCCCGGGGGCAGTGCACACCCTCACACCCCCGGGGGAGTGCACACCCTCACACCCCCTGGGGCACTGCACACCCTCACACCCCCGGGGGCAGTGCACACCCTCACACCCCCGGGGGCAGTGCACACCCTCACACCCCCGGGGGCAGTGCACACCCACCCCCGGGGGCAGTGCACACACACCCCCAGGGGCAGGTACACACCCACACACAGGCCTCGGCCTCTGACATTTTTCACTGCACACCCTCCCAGGCCATGGCTGACAGCAAGATCAGCAGCGCTAACCGGAGCGCCCACCCCACGGAAGCCGAGTGCTAACCGGAGCGCCCACCCCACGGAAGCCGAGTGTCCTGGCTTCTCCGGCCCTCCCTGGCCGCAGGAGCTGCTCCCTGGCTCCTCCCAGCTGCTTCGGGGGAGGGGTCAGAGCCGCTGCCGCCCTCCGAGTCTCTCGCCCACTGCACCGCCTTCCCTCTCGTCCACGTTCTTCCTCTTCCCCTCCCATCGCTACACTCTCCCAGCAGAGGACACGCAGGGCCCAGCCCTGGACTGGGCCTTCTGGAACAGTCAGGCAGGGCACTGGTCAGCCTCGGAACCTGAGGCTGGAGGCCTGGGCCCTAGTGAGCAGCACCATCCTCCTTTACTGGGGTTCTGGCGGCTGGAGTGGCCTGGTCCCCTGCTGCCACAGTCCAGTGTCACCCCGGCCTCCTCCATCACCCTCAAGGGCCATGGCCTGGCCTCGCCTCTGGGGGGAGGGTGCCTGAGCTCCCCAGTGCTGCCCAGCGATGCCCGGGCACCCCAGGCCCACCCAGAGCACTCAGAAATCCGCAGGAGAGGGACAAACAAGTCCTCCCCTCCCAGCCCCTACTCTAACTCCCACACAACCAGACACAGAAGGGCCAGGGAGCCCAGGGGGCAAGTGACTTGCTCAGCAGCGAGATTCGAACTTGGGTCTCCTAGGACAGTGTCCCAGGGACACAGTGTCAGCAGCATGGCCACAGAGAGCCCAGGTGTCTACAGGTGCCCCCAGAGAGCTCTGCCTCGGGACTGTCGAGGGCTCCAACCTTGGGGACAGGGGCAAGGCCCCGACACAAGAGGCTTCAGAGTTCTCACTCCAGTGCCCTTCTGCCTTCCACCAGGTGAGCGTGACTCTCTCACCACTTGGGTGAAGAGCAGAGGGCATCTCTCCACAGGCACTGGGTGTGCCCATGGCTACCCCAGGCCTCGGGAACAGCCACTCTAGGCCCAGGACCCCAGCCATCACCTACAGTCACCAGCCCAGAACCCTACCCATCACCTACACTGACCAGCCCAGGACCCCAGCCATCACCTACGGTCACCAGCCCAGAACCCTAGGCTACCACACATGGTCCACAGCCCGGGGCCCCAGCCATTACCCACAGTGGCCAGCCCAGGACCCCAGATATCACCTATGGTCCCCAGCCCGGGACCCCAGCCCACCAGCCCACAGTGCGGAGGGCTCCGGACTGGCATCCCGTGAGCTCTGCCTCTCCTTCCCTGGTCCCCAGTGCCCCTACCCCAGCCGTTTCCTGAGCATCCATCTGCATCCACAGTCGCCCACAGACTCACTGCAAGTGCAGCTGATAACGAGAGGCCACTGAGCCGCCTGTTAGTCCTGAGGCTGCGGAGCCGCTGATGACCTTCACAGCCAGACAGCTGCTGGGCCCGGGCAGTCCTGGGGGGCGCTGAGCTTGTAATCAGACTCCGGGGAGGACCCCTCCCAGCCGCAGGGCAGAGGGCTGGCTGACCTAGAGGCAGGCGCCTAGCAGCAACGTCCAACCTGGGCCTTTCCCTGGAGGCCTGCGGGCCTCTCTGGGGACACCTCACTGGACAGGTCGCTGAGCTCCTGTGCCCTGAGTGGGCCAGCCGACAGGCACACAGACACCTCCGCCACACAGGGGCCCTCTGGGGTCCGGGAGGCTGTGGGGCGCTGTCCAAGGTGCTGAGTGGGCCCAGGCAGGCTGCTGGGTGCCGTCCACGTGGGCTTGAGTCTGCCCAGCCCTGTGTTGAGGGGGCCTGCAGGGTCCCTGACCAGCACCACAAGCCTCACTCTATATTCGAACATTTCAGACCCACAAGGTGAGGGGGAGCACCGTGAACCCCGCTCCCCACAGCAGGGATGAACCAGTGGCCGAGCTCATTCCTGCGAATCCACCAAGTCCCTGCAGACATCAGGAAACCTGCAGCCTGACCCCACGTGTGTCTCACCTGCTGCGGGCCCCCCATCAAAGCCATCAGCTCAGCCCCAGCTGATCTCTAACGAGGGCCACACCTGCCCCTCTCCCCTTTAGGTAAAAGGAACCCCCAACTTTTCTGTTTTGCACGACACTGAAGTTTGCCAAGCTGGGTCGCCGGCTGTATGAATTCCTGCTGCTCACTGAAAAACGCGTCCCCAAACTGAGCAATGAGTGAGCGCTCGCCGAGTCAGCTGTGTGGGGAGGAGTCTGCGGCGGCTCAGCTGGGCGCTGCCGGCTGGGGCTGCGCCATCTGAAGGCTCCCCTGGGAAGGACCCGCCTCCAAGGGCTCTCGTGGGGGCCTTGGAGTGCAGCAGCTGGCTCCCCTCACAGCAAGCATCAGAGCAGGAGAAAACCTCCAGGACAGAAGCCCCAGGTGCGGGACCCCCGGGCTGAGGGCTCATCCCTGTCGCTTACATCCATTCTACGTCCAGTCCACACTCCGGGGTGCAGGGCACAGACGCCGGGGCCCCCTACCTCGGAGGCCGCCCTGGGGGTCTGGGAGCGTCCCACCTGTTTCCTCAGACCTGGCGCAGGCCCAGTCTTCATGGGAAGGGCAGGGCAGGGGACACTGTTCCCTGCCTGAGTCTCAGGCAACCATGAGACACTGGTTTGCATCCTGGGCTCCTTGAGTGGGTCAGCAGCCTGGGGAGGCTTTGGGGCAGGAGGCAGGAGGCCAGGGCAGAGGGGACCTTCGGCAGGCTGAGGTCTCCTGGGGCAGGGGGACTCCCGTGAGATGACCAGGCTGCATACAAGCCCCCCAGCAGGGGTGGGCCTGGCTGACTCCCTCAGAGCCACAGCACGGCCTCCACGCCCGGCCAGCAGTGACATGAGCGGGTGGGGAGGTAGTGAGTGAGGAGCCCCATACAGCACAAGCCCCACTCCGTCCCAAGCCGATTCAACGTGGCTGCAAGCTCTGGGCGCCCACTGCACATCAGGCACCTGAGCCCCACTCCCCAGCAGGCATGAGATGCCCCGATGCTGCCCCAGGGATGACACCATGGAGACACCACGACAGAACTCAAGCCCACCCAAACTCCGCCCCACTTGGATAATTAATTAGGGTACCACCAGCTCCCCGTTAAAGGATGAGCCCACCTCCCCACACGCACATTGTGTGTGCTGCCCCTTACAGGATGTGCCTTCCTGCACATCTCCAACAAGCCCAGTTCAAGTCCCGGCTGCTCCACTCCAATCCAGCTCCCTCCCAGCGTGCCCGGGAAAGAGTCCAGTTCTTCTCTGTGCGACTCCGACTTTCAAGTACGTATTTTATTTGACAGGTAGTTACAGAGAGGCAGAGGCAGAGGCAGAGGCAGAGAGAGAGCTCTTCCATCCACTGGCTCACTCCCCAAATTGCCATGATGGCCAGGAGCTTCTTCCAGGTCTCCCACGTGGGTGCAGGGGCCCAAGGACTTGGACCATCTTCTACTGCTTTCCCAGGCCACAGCAGAGAGCTGGATCGGAAGTGGAGCAGCCGGGACTCAAACCAGCGCCCATATGGGATGCCAGCATTGCAGGCAGAAGCTTTACCCACTACGCCACAGCACCGGCCCCAATAAAAAATCTCAAAAAAATTAATTAATTAATTAACAAAATCCAGAGTTTTACCACCAACTCCCCCACACACACCCCGCCCCATTCTGCTTTCTACTGTCACCAAAAAGCAAACCTGAGTTCTCCGTCTGAGGTCAATCAGGCGCAGGGCAGGGCAGGGCTCCCCCACCCACCCCCCAGCTCCCCTCCCCCCACACCAGCAGCTCTGCTCCCCCACCATGGCTCTCCCCCTCCCATGGGCTGTCCTCGGGGCTCTCCCAGAAAACACTCCTGCAACCGTCCACTGCATAGTTAAAAAGCAAAAACTCATCTTTTTTGTGGCCTCTTCCTGCTTCGGATCAGATGGGGAGGCAGACCCCCTCGCCCTGCCCAGCTACAGCTCAGCAGGTGGACGCCACCCACTGCCTGTGGCCACCGGGGAAAGCCCCGGTCCCTGTTGTCCCCATCGCAGCCGCAGGCGCCGGACTTCAGTGGGGTCCTCCTCACTGGGGTGTCCCGCCCCTGCCCCCGCAAAGCTCGGGGCACAGGCAGAGCGGCCCGAGACGCCTCAGGAGGAAGAGAGGCTTGGGCTCCACTCGCGGGCCCTCGAGCTCCCCGGCGCTGGCCCCGTCTTCATGGGGGCCCAGCTGGGGCTCACTTTGGTTCACGTCCACCACATCAGCACACAGGACCCCAAGTTCACCACAGCCGGGAAGTGCAGGCGACCAGGGACCCCACCTACACATTCAGGGAGGGCAGCGCAGGCCTGGATCCCTCACCCCCACCCCCACCCCGTTCCCTCAGCTGCGCACCTGCAGGGTTCCGGTGCTAAGTGCTCGCCTGCTCCCAGTGGGGAGGGTCCCTCGCCCACCTCGGGCTCCGTTTCTGCTGCTGGGACCGTGCCCCGTCCGTCAGTGCTGCGTGACCACCACAGCTGTCAGCCGGGGCAGCAGGGCGCCAAGCTCTCTCCCTGCCTGGCCCAGTGCCAGCCCGGTCACCATGGTGTTCCAGCTCAGGCACCACACACCTGCATCACCCCACAGGCCAGGCCAATGCAGCTGGCGGCAGCCAGAGGCCAGGGCAGGGAACCAGACTCTCCCCAGCCCAGCCCACCTTCCACTGGGACAGCAAGACCGGTGAGACTGGGCAATGTGTAAGGAAAGGTTTGGCTCTGGTCCCCCGGGGCAGCCTCGTGTGGCCAGGGCTGCGTGTCGGGAAGAGGAAGGGCAAGGGGTCCTGGGAGGGGGGGACAAAGGGACACAGCTTTCCGGACACCTGCTTTCCCGCCTCCACCCCAGGCCTCGTTGGCCAAGGACGGGGATGCGCCACCTCCCGGCATGCTGCAGCAGGACAGGCGTGCACAGGAGTTTGTAGGGGATGAGTCACACCCTAAGCAGAGCAGCCTGGGAGCAGGGGAGCCCCAAAGTCTCTTGGCAAAGCGTGGAGGGGTCAGCAATGCCGGGGCCCCCAGCCCGCACACGCAGGCCAGAGCCCATCGCTGGCTCACCATGCACTGGCCGGGGGGCAGCCGACCTGGCCTTGCCTGGCCCACCTGCAGCTGCCCCTGCCTGGGGAGCCCTTGGCCACTCCCTACCTGCCCTGCTGAGGCTGCACAGGCCAGCTGGCCTGAGACGCCACGCAGGACACGAGGCCTCACAGCAGTGTCCCCAGCTGACCGGCAAGAGCCCACTGTGCACAGACGGCTCGGCTCAAACCCTCTTCCCCACAGGACGCCAAAACGTGCCTCTGCCTAGCTTCCACCACAGAACCCTGGCTCCGCCTGGCCACCCACACAGGCCCGGGTACCCACGTCCCTGTCCCTGTAGGCTGCGTGGCCATGCCCCCCGGCGGTGGAGAGGGACCGTGTGACGAAAATGACCAGCAGAGCCGAGAGCCGGCCCTCCTGCCACACCGCCACCATCAGCACCGAAGCCAGTGCTCACACGAACTCACCACCTCTGCCTTGCTTTGCTTTCCGACCCAACTTGGAGCACGCGTGGCCTCCAGGACTCAGCGACCGTAACAGACTTGGACTGCGACAGTTTATCCACGTGCGGCCACGGACCCCACCCCACTCGCGGGTCCCTCTGCGGTGCCTTGCAGCCCCGCCCTGGAACCAGAATTCTATGTGCACACTTCGAAAGCTCATGCGAAATGGAATTAAAGCTGACCCGGGTGCAAAAAACCTTGAAATGTGTGCACATAAGGGGTCTTCAAAGAGTTCATGGGAAACACACCTGTAAGGTCACTCAGCGGGGGCCGGCGCTGTGGTGCAGTGGGCTAAGCCTCTGCCTGCAGTGCCAGCATCCCATATGGACCCCAGTGGAGTCCTGGCTGCCCCACTTCCAATCCAGCTCCCTGCTGTGGCCTGGGAAAGCAGTGGAGGATGGCCCAGGTCTTTGGGCCCCTGCGCCCGCATGGGAGACCTGGAGGAAGCTCCTGGCTCCTGGCTTTGGACTGGCCCAGCTCTGGCCGTTGTGGCCATCTGGGGAGTGAACCAACAGAAAGACAACCTCCCTCTCTCTCTCTCTCTCTCTCTCTCTCTCTAACTCTACCTCTCAAATAAAATAAATAAAATCTTTAAAAACAATTTCCTTTCCTGAGTCTTTTTTTTTTTTTTTTGACAGGCAGAGTGGACAGTGAGAGAGAGAGACAGAGAGAAAGGTCTTCCTTTGCTGTTGGTTCACCCTCCAATGGCCGCTGCGGCCAGCGCACCGCGCTGATCTGATGGCAGGAGCCAGGTGCTTCTCCTGGTCTCCCATGGGGTGCAGGGCCCAAGCACCTGGGCCATCCTCCACTGCACTCCTGGGCCACAGCAGAGAGCTGGACAGGAAGAGGAGCAACCAGGACAGAATCCGGCACCCCGACCGGGACTAGAACCTGGTGTGCCGGCGCCACAAGGTGGAGGATTAGCCTAGTGAGCCACGGCGCCGGCCACATTTGATTTTTCTTAAAGATCTACTTAGTTGAGCCATGGCCTGCGACACTCGCATCCCACGGGAGCACCGGCTGCAGTCCCAGCTGCTCCACTTCTGACCCGGCGTTCGTTTCTCTGTCCTGATTTCATGATTTTTTTCGTGTTTCTTGCGCTTGTGGTTCACCGAGCGTCACAGACTCCCGTCAAGTTCAGCTCCGTTTCTTCAAATATCTTCCCGCGTCCCGTCCTCACACAGGTTCAGCGGGGGGGGGGGGGGGGGGGCGTCCCCGGGAGCTGCGCCGGGGGCTATTTCTATTGCGGCCTTCAAGCCCCCAACCTCTCCTCCTGCGACCACCGAGCCCGTGCAGGGTGATGTCCACATCAGGCGTGGATTTTCTCGAGCTCTGGGATTTGGACCCCTCTCGCGTCTGCTTTTTGTCTCCATCCATCGAGACTTCGCTCGAAGTTCCTGGACACGGAACACAGCCGGCACGGCCCTGGGCGGGCAGCGGGCTGCAGGGGCTAAGCCGCCGTCGGGTACCCGCTTCCTCCCCGGTGTTTAACTCTAGCAACTCCACTTCCGACCCCGCTCCCTGCGAGAGCCCCACAAGGCGGTGGCTGCCGGCTCAAGCGCTGTGGACAGCAGGACCCGGCCAGAGCGCTGGCTCCTGACGTCGGCCTGGCCCGGCGGGAAACAGCGGGTGGTAAACCTCTCTCGGCCCTTTCGGGTAGAGACCCTGTAAGAGCGACAGCATCACGCCTCTGCACGCCCGTTTGCTCGCCCGTCACGACTGTCGGCTTCCACAGACGGCTGCTCTCGGCGCGGGCGGCTGCTTTCCGGCGTCGGTGCTGCCTGGTGACTTCCGATGGGATGCCGGGCGCGGCGGCTTCCGTCTGGGTTCTGAGACACATCCCGTCTCGCGGTGCCGTCCCCAGACCTTCCTGTTAGCGCTTGGAGGCGGGAGGAGGGCAGCGTTAGAGACGCCGCCTGCCCGGCACCGAGGCAAAGCTCTGCTGGGCGCTGCACCCACGCCCCGTGAGTGACGCGGCTTCGGACCCAGCTGGCGGTGCAGCAGGCCCTCCTGCCGGCCCGGGCCAACTCCAGAACTGCTGCCCCTGCTCCAGACGCCCTCGCGTCCTGGGCTGCCCTGCCAAGCACCACACACGCGAACCGGGTGGTGCAGAACGTTCTGGAGGCCCCAGGGTTGGCAGTCTCGCTCCCCTGAGGCTGCGGGGGGCCGGGCTGCGGCCTGTGGGCTGGGGTGGAGCCGGCAGCCCCGGGTTTCCTCAGCTCCGCCTCGAGCTTCAACCCCCGTCCCCGGGGCTCTGCCCCTTTCTCAACATCAGTCGCTGGACTCGGCGCCCAACCCGATCCAATGGCCACATCTTCTCGCAGCCATGTCTGCAAAGACCCATTGCCCAGTGAGGGGCGCTCATGAGGCGGGGACGCCAGCCCCAGGCACACACCTCCGGCTTCTCCCCTGCGGAGAGGCCCCCTCCCGGCTCTGCTGCCACAGCCACGCGGACTCAGCTCCGTCTGCCACACAGGGGCCTCTCCCAGGCCCACCTGCAAGGCGGCCAACAGGGTGGCCAGGGCGCTCACCACGCTGCTTGCCCACTCAACGTTGCTGTCCTGTGTGGCCTGACGGCCATCGTATTTCATCCAGTTGTCAGCCGTCAGAGGCCCACGCGCGGACTGTGGAACGGGCCACGAGTGCAAGGCTCCCTTGTAGGTCTGGGGGTGGCTGCCCCAGAGAGCCAGTCACGTGGACTGCACGCGTGGGTCTCCTGACTCCTCTGAGATTGGGAGGCACCGGGACTCTGGGTCTGCGCAGCCGTCCGGTCAGCTGACAGGACCTTCCGTCGGTGCCATCACTGTGTCCTCCTCTCTGGATGGGCAGATGGCCTCGGGCCTGGGTTAAACCCAGACACCCTGGGCTCTCCGTGGGGCCCTGCCCGCTCTTCTGTGGCCAGCCCTGTGGGAGGGGCGGGGGCCCTGAAGGAGCTGGGGTCTTGGTGGGACAGGAAGGGCGTGCAGGCATGAGCAGTTTGGGCACTCGGCACGAGGGTGGACAGCCCAGAGGCCTGACCTGAGCGTCTGTGGACAGCCCTGTGTGTGGTGACCACTGCCACCGTCCTTCAGTGGGGCTGGGCCCCAGGGGTCAACCTGGCTCCATCCAGGACCAGAACACAAGATGTTTCCAGGCAGCCACAACTCAAGAATGACAGGTGCCTGCGAGGACCCACAGCAGGCACTCGGGGGCTGTCGGTGAACGGTGAGCACCGCCCAGGGGCCGTGGGCGTGCACCTGAGACCACCGTGCAGGGACTGCTGTCGGGGAAGCAAGGGGCCACGCCTGGGAAAACTCTGCACAAGAGGCCCAGGACAACCCGGACGCTGCCAGGCTACGGACGTGGCCGCCGGATCCAGGGCGCTGCCCCAGGGCTCCCGGCCGGCATGGGAAAGCCAGGAGGGAGGGACAGGACAGCAGCGCTCGAAGGAAACGGCAAAACCCCGCTTAGGCCAAAGCAGCGCCGCGGTCAAAGCCGCTTGCTGGGAAAACCCTCCTCGGGGACCGACCGAGCGCCCGCGCGCGCCACTGACAAGGCCACCGGCCCCCGATGGCACCAGGCGTCCGCGGTGCCAGCGGCTGAACACCTGGAAACCCCCGCAGCTGCACACGCGAAGACCTCCGCCTGCGGCCACGGCGCACCCACAGCCGTGGGGGACGCCCAGCAAGCCGGGGCTGCACCGCGTTCTCGTGCTGGGAGACGCCCCCCCCCATGTCGCCAGCGCCACTCAGATTCCTAGCTGGGCCACTTGGCTCAGGGTCGAACCTGACGGACGGAAAACACCAGGGAGCCGAGGACACGCAAGCCACAGCTGGAGAGCAGGTGGGGCGCCGGGGGCAGGGCAGCGTGGCCACGGGACAGCCGTGGCCCCCACCCTCGGGGCCTGCCCAGACTCCCCCCCACCCTCCCAGACTCCCCCCACCCTCAGGGCCTGCACAGACTCCCCCCAACCCTCCCAGACTCCCCCCACCCTCAGGGCCTGCACAGACTCCCCCCAACACTCCCAGACTCCCCCCCACCCTCGGGGACGGCACAGACTCCCCCCAACCCTCCCAGACTCCCCCCACCCTCGGAGCCTGCCCAGACTCCCCCCAACCCTCCCAGACTCCCCCCCACCCTCGGGGACGGCCCAGACTCCCCCCAACCCTCGGGGATGGCCCAGACTCCCCCCAACCCTCCCGGACTCCCCCCACCCTCGGGGCCTGCACAGACTCCCCCCCCCCACCCTCGGAGCCTGCCCAGACTCCCCCTTACCCTCGGGGCCTGCACAGACTCCCCCCCCATCCTCTGAGCCTGCCCGGACTCCCCCTTACCCTCGGGGCCTGCACAGACTCCCCTCACCCTCCCGGACTCCCCCCACCCTCGGAGCCTGCCCAGACTCCCCCTTACCCTCGGGGCCTGCACAGACTCCCCCCCCATCCTCTGAGCCTGCCCGGACTCCCCCTTACCCTCGGGGCCTGCACAGACTCCCCCCCCCATCCTCTGAGCCTGCCCAGACTCCCCCTTACCCTCGGGGCCTGCACAGACTCCCCTCACCCTCCCGGACTCCCCCCACCCTCAGGGCCCACCCAGACTGCCCTGCTCCCTCCTCCGGCACTGCTCGGTCAGCGTCTGCCCGTGAGGCCGCACACCAGCCAGGACACGCACGGCCGCTCCCGAAGGCGCGCGGTCTCACCCCCACGTGGCTTTCTTCCTGAGCCCTCGGGAAGCCAGCGGTCCCGAGCTGCCCGCCCTGGCTGGCGCCTGCCTGCCTCCCACCCGTGGCCCCCATTCAGATTACCCGACCCAGGTAACTACGGCACCGGGCGGGGGGGGCCCCCCCAGGGCTCCTTCCTCTACTCAGGGGAGGCCCCAGTGGTGCTTCCCCACCCCACCCCCAGTACCTGCAGGCTATGGTACTGAGCGCACGCTCAGACATTCCAGACGGAGGGACTCCGGCCAGGGACACGTGGTCAAGGACTCCCCAGCTCGGGTTCCAGGGACACGCCACACCCGGGGCCCAGGTCAGGCGTACCTGGGAAGGTGTGGACTCCCGCCTGTGACTCCTGGGCTCCTGCCCCAGTCCCCCGGCTGAGCCTGCGCCTGCCGCTGCCCACGCTGCCACCTGGTGGCCACGGCCAAGCTGCACAGCCCCCAGACGCTGGGAAACAGGACCAGAGGACGGGCCACAGGCCGGGCTGTGAGGCCCAGGGACACAGACCTGGGCCAGACCTCCCAGGCTCCCGGCAAGCAGGTGCCCAGGGAGGGGTGGGGCTCCAGTTAGAGATGTGCTCCCACTCGGGCATCCTCAGGGCCCGGAATCCCGGCGCAACACCTGCCTCCCACGTGCCCGCTCCCCCGAGGTCTCTGCCCTGGGAGGAAAGGAGGGGCCGTCACCCAGACTTCCTCTCTGCTGGTGTCTCAGCCTCGCTCCCCCCACTCGGCGGCCAACGGCACCACACACAGCTGGCATCCTACCGCCCGCCCCACGGACTCTCACCAAGGCCTGTGCTGCGGACCCTGGCAGGCCACGTCCTCCCCAGAGCGGGCCGAGGGCTGCCCGCCCGGCAAGTGGGAGGGAGCCAGACAGCCAAGTGTGGCACCTGCCGACGCACAGGGACACCACCACACGCGGGCCTAACTGGACACACATGTACACCACCACACGTGGGCCTAACTGGACACACGTGTACACCACCACACGCGGGCCTAACTGGACACACATGTACACCACCACATGCAGGCCTGCCTGGACACACATGAACAGCACATGCAAGCCTGCCTGGACACGTGCACATCACACGCAGGCCTAACTGGACACACATGTACACCACCACACGCAGGCCTAACTGGACACACATGAACAGCACATGCAAGCCTGCCTGGACACACATGAACAACAGCACATGCAAGCCTGCCTGGACATATGTGCAATCACACGCAGGCCTAACTGGACACACACGCATACCACACACAAGCCTGCCTAGACACACATGAAGACCACCACACACAAGCCTGCCTGGACACACATGAACAACAGCACATGCAAGCCTGCCTGGACACATGTGCAATCACACGCAGGCCTAACTGGACAAACATGTACACCACCACACACAGGCCTAACTGGACACACATGAACAGCACATGCAAGCCTGCCTGGACACACATGAACAACAGCACACGCAAGCCTGCCTGGACATATGTGCAATCACACGCAGGCCTAACTGGACACACACGCATACCACACACAAGCCTGCCTAGACACACATGAAGACCACCACACACAAGCCTGCCTGGACACACGTGAACAACAGCATATGCAAGCCTGCCTGGACACATGTGCAATCACACGCAGGCCTAACTGGACACACATGTACACCACCACACACAGGCCTAACTGGACACACACGCATACCACATGCAAGCCTGCCTAGACACACATGAATACCACCACACACAAGCCTGCCTGGACACACATGTGCTGGAGGAACTAAACCACCACCTCCTGCTGAGGGCAGGGCCCCCTCCCCTTGTCCCCCCTCCTCCCTGCACCCTCGCCCCCAGCCTCGTGACCAAGCCTGCCCTGGCCCCTGCACCCACGAGGCACTCCCAGGCGCTCAGTGCCGGCCTGGTGGGGCACACGAGCCACCAGCACCGCCCTCGGCCTCCGGCCCGACTCCTCATGAGTTCCCGCCTCGCCCTCCACCTCTGCCTCTCGCCCACGTCCCAGCCAGCGTGGTGCACGCCCCCCTCTGGACCGATACACGGCTGACACGCAGGACACCGCACTGTGCGGGGAGTCCTCCACCTCGCACGTCACCCCCGGCCTCCAGTGACCCGACTTGGTCTGCATCTCTGTTTCAGACGGACAGGAGCAAAGCCACGCACGGCGTCGCCACCCCGAGGCCCTTCCTGAGCCAGGGGAAGCCCAGCTCACGCCTGTCCCTCCTGCTGGCCCCTCACTGCTCGCGGGCGTCGGCTGCTTTGTGTTCGGCTGTTACAGACACAGCTGCTGCGAGTACAGCACACAAGCCTGCCCAGACGTGCACAGTACATGCAAGCCTGTTGACACGCATGTACACCACATGCAGGCCCAACTGGACACACATGTACACCACATGTAAGCCCGCCTGGACATGTGTGCACAGCATCACACATAAGCCTGCTTGGACACATGTGCACATCACGCACAGGCCTAACTGGACACACACGTACACCACACACAAGCCTGCCTTGACACACACCATATCACATGCAAGCCTGCCTGGGCACACATGTACACCACATGCAAGCATGCCTGGACACATTGCACATCACACGTAGGCCTAACTGGACACACATGTACACCACATGCAAGCTTGCCTGGACACATGTGAACAATAGCACATGCAAGCCTGCCTGGACACATGTGAACAGTACACACGAGCCTGCCTGGACATGCATGCTCATTTCTCAGAGGCACGAGGATCGCACCCTCAGACTCTCCAGGCACCCAGCGCCCCACGCTCCACCCAGCCTCTCACACAGGAGCTCTGGTTACTGGCATTTCACAAGTGCATGGAAGTGGCTCCAACATTCGTGACCTTGGATGTGCCCAGCAAAAAAGCCTCATCTCCCAGCTCCTGTGCCCACCTCCAGCTGTCTGGCCACTGGGCCCCGCCAGCCACGTCCCAGTTCAAGACTCAAGGATCCGGGCCTTGCGTGCCAGGCCCCCACCTGACCTCTGTCAGCTGGACGTTTCCTGGACTGTCCTCCCAAGGAAAGCCACCGGCACCTGAGGGCTTGGGCCACCTGCTGAATCCATCTCACAAATAAGACACGTCCAGGCCCTTCTCAAAACACACGACGTCTTGCCGCTGGGACTCGGAGCCAGCTGCTTCCGTGCCAGGCGCAGGGCTGATCCTCCAAGGGGACTCCGAGGACCCTGGGGAAGTGCTCCCAGCTTACCCTCCCTGGGGGGCCTGGCCAGGTTCAGCTGGAGGAGGGGCTGCGCTGGGCACAGGCTCAGGCCAGAGCTCTACTGAGTGACCTGTCTGTGCACAACTGGGGCCCACTGCACAACCACGACAGCCGGCACCTAGTGAGCACCTGCTGTGTGCCCAGCACCAAGGGCACAGGCCTCTCGACAGCTCCCCAAGGCTGTGCAGGCTGCAGCTGAGGTCACAGCCGATGCCCCCGCCTCCGCTGTGGGGCCGGGGGAGCCGGCACCCCAAGGCCAGGCCGGGCAAGCGCTCAGTGACCCATGTGGGGCGCAATTCCACTTGGCGAGCACCATGTGACAAGTCCTCACGGTCAGCCCACCTGACCTGGGCCACTCACCTGCCCGGTGGAGCTGAGGTCTGACCCAGGCCGGGGACTAGTACCTGGCTTGGTGATCACCCCTCCCATCAGTGCCCCCAGACGTACCGCCCACATGACCCTGGACTGTCCACTTCTGCCCCCAGACGTACCACCCACATGACCCTGGACTGTCCACTTCTGCCCCCAGACGCACCGCCCACATGACCCTGGACTTGCCCCCAGATGTACCGCCCACAAAACCCTGGACGGTCCATCCCCACACCGTGCTGTCCTGACCGCTGTCACTTTGTGCTGAGCCACGGAACGCGGGCCCGGGCGCCCCGATTCTGTCCTAGATTGTCTTGGCTGTTCCAAGTCCTTGCATCACCAATTTCTAAGAAAATCTTGTTGGAATTTTTTTTTAATTAATTTGATGAGAAAGAAAAACAGAAAGCAGGATCGACAGAGCTAATTCACTCAAAACAGAGAGGCTGGGCCAGCCTGAGCAGAAAGCCCAGAACGCCATCCGGGCCTCCACGCGGGTGGCGGGACCCAAGGCCTCTCCGGGCACAGGAGCAGGGCCGGGACGAGGGCCCGAGCACCCAGATGTGGCACGGGGCTGCCGTCACCACCAGGCCAGAATCCGCCCTGCTGGGATTCCCACTGGGCCGAGCCTCCCACTCCGTGAGCCTGGGGTCGCTCCCCGTGGGTCCTCCCTGCTCCGTCTAAATCAGTGTGAAGATCTTACCTGTCTGCTACACGCCTCCCTGGGTCTGGCTTTGTTGGTGCCACGGCTATGGCCCCTCTACATCTGTCGCCAGCACCCACAACCACGCGGACTGACCTGGCAGCCCGCGGCCTGCTGCGTCCCCGCGCTGCCGCCACCTCAGTGTCCACGCCCCTGGGCTCCCACGGCCACAAGCGCTCCCTCGGGACTCTCGCTCACCTTCTTCCTCCCCACACTCCACGCCTGCCTCCCCCTGCGTGGGGCAGGAGCGGGGAGCAGACCTTGTGGTCCCGTCCCCAGCCTGCCCCGTGGGAGACAGCACCCTCCACACCCGTCCAAACGGCCAGATCGCAGTGGCCCCCTCCGCCACGGGGATTCCGGCCTCAGCCCAGGCCTCTGCCTGTGGCCGTGCCCGTCCCAGGACTGACGGGATGTGGTAGCAACGGCCAAGATGCTGACATTAAACCCATCACACTGGCCGACACCGCAGCACCACCAATCAACCAAGCCGCCTGCAGCCAAGAACCCGGCGAAAGAGCGAGCGTGGCCGCGTCCCTCGGTCACCTTGGGAAACCCTCGCGGACTCAAGGACAGAGCTGTGCCCGCCGAGCCCCCCGTGAATGCACTCAACAAACCCGGGCTCGGGGTCCTGCACTGCCCACCACCCCGTGAGCTGACCTGGGGAAGACCGAGCGCGGAGACAGTCTTCACGTTCACACGCAGCTCTGGGGAGCCTGCCCCCACCCGGCGTCACCAGCTGCCTCACCGCCCCGGCACCGGGACACCACGATTTTGCTGCTTAAGGTCCCCGGCCGAGTCCCAGCAGCGTCGCAGAACAGCCGTGCGCTACAGCCCCGACAAAGCAGGCGAAGCGGGCGCCGCGGTCCCCAGCGCTCAGACCGCACACGCAGGCCGCCTCAGGGCTGGGACTCACCCGGACCCCTAGCTCGCTGGCAGACAAGGCGGGGCCTCCCGCTCTCCGCTCACGCGCCCCGTGTTCCCGTGTGTGTGTGTGTGTGCCGACCCCAGCCCAGCTGTGGGGCGCGCGCCTGTGTCCTGGCCAGGCCCACTGCGACAGCAGGAAGGCGGAGCTCAGACCCCAGGCAAGGAAGCCCTGACCCGGAGGCCCCGTCCGCGGAGGGCGAGTCCCGGGTCCAGCAGCAGAGCCGGAGCAGCGGCTGAGAAACGGCGGCAGAAGCAGAGCGGGGCCCCTGGCAGCAGAGGCCGGAAGTGGGGACAACACACGGAGCAAATACAGATCGATTTGTTTTTAATAAAGGAGTTAATTTTCTTTCAATCCTATATAAAACAATAGCAATTAAAAACTTCATTTTTGAAAGTAAAATATTTACATATGAACAAGTAACTGTGCAAAATTTACATGAAAAATGGAAAGACAGGGATCTCCTAAAAGACAAAATAAAAGGCTGTAACAGTCCCAGGTGTGGCGGGAAATCCTGACCGGCGTCCGGGCGGACGACAGAGAGAAAGCCGGGCTATTTACAGTCAGAAAAGTACTATCCATAGACAATTTAATACAATAACCTCTGAAAATATAAAGAACCAATTAGTATATTTGTAATAAAAAAATAGGTACAAAGAGGGGCTCGGCCTGGCGCCTGCAAAGTGGGCCCACAGCGCGCAGTCTCAGTGTGCAGGGCCGCGCCCGCTCTGTGCCGGAGCTCACGACGTCCCCGGCGGGCGCAGCATCTCCCAACACTCGCTCACACTGAGAACCAGTCCCGGATGATTCTTCTCAACTCTGATTTTATTTAATCTAAGTTTTCACTTTTAGCTAAAAAACACAGTGCAAGTAAAATATATTTATGCTGAAAAGGTTTTCATTTCTTTAACTTTACAGCTTTACAAACTATAGCAGTGAAACGCTCTGTACACATGCTGCACACATTCGGAGGAGCCGCCGGCGGGGCGGCCCCTCGAGAGTCCTCAGCGGAGGGGCGGCGGGGGTCTAAAAAATCAGTTTGCTTTGCCAACTGACTATGACGAAAGTAAGATAAAGGCGATGAGGTCGTGGGCCGCAGACACACCTACACGGGCCGCGCCACGCCCGCCCGCCCGCACGGCCACGGCGCGGCACGGCACGGCGCGCCCGCAGCGGCTCCGCCAGTCTATATATGGCTTGTTTGGCAAGAAGGCCACTCACTCGGAGATGAGCTAAGATTCGGCGTCCTGTAGGCGCAGCCACAGGCCTCGTGTCCTCGGCTACAGGAACGGGTCCTCTTCCACACCGAAGAGCTGATTAGAAACCGGAATAGAAAACTGCCCACTGGAAAGAGGCGGCTGTTTTAAACAATACCCCCTTTGCTCGTTACAAAAAGGCGTCATCTGCAAACGTAGAAAAGCGTGCGCGGGCCTCCGCCCGCCCGGCCGCCGCCGCGTCCGTCACTTGAGGAACGCTTTGTAGAGCAGCAGCGAATGGCTCGTCTCGCGCTCGTTTTCCAAGCAGAATATGAGGTCCCTGAGGTTGACCCGCGTGATTCTCTGCCGCGTGAACTGTCTGGGGGTCCCGACGCCGGAGCTGCCTGGCACCGCCGAGCCCGGGCCCGAGCCCTGGTGACGAGAAAGAAGACAGCCGAGTTAGCGGTGCCCGCGGGGGCTGCAGGGCGGCAGGCAGGGCGGCAGGCAGGGCGGCGCGCGAGGCCCCGACGCCGGAGGACGCGGGCACAGCACGGCCCATCCGGCAGGCGGCCAGCCTGGGCCCTAGCAGGGAGGGCGCAGGAGGCCCGCCCCGTGGCGCACACGCGGACACCAGCCCTCGACGGCCACACCGCTCAGCCTGGGCCCGGGGCCACCAGGGAGGGAGCTCCTGCCCCGGCTCCGAGGCACCAGCCGGCCTGACCTCCACATGGCCATGGCACGGCTGCCCAGCGGGCTCACGTGGGCGACCAAAGCCCACCTGGTGCCACTCCTGGGGCCGGCTGTGTCGTCCCGCGAGGCTGACACTGGCACCAGGCCCTGACTTCCTGGCTCGAGTGGACTGGCGAGGAGCTGGGAAGGCCAGATGGCTCAGTGGTTACAGAGGACGCCACGTGCCCAAGAGGGGTGCCCCTGGCCAGACACCCAGCTCCACCAGCCCCTTGGGCAACCAGCTGTCCTGGCAGCCACCTCGGACCCCCTCCTACTCAGACGCAGTGGCTGCGGGCTGGCTTCTCAGAGCGAGAGGTGCCACCACGGGCCCAGCGCCTCCTCCCGGCAGCGCCTCCATGAGCTGCTCATGCGTGTTTCAGCACAGACGTGATGGCGGCGTCCTCACGGCACGTTCACGTGCAGCCCAGGGAGCCAGGGCAGGTGAGGCCCTCGGCCCGCGCTGTGCCCACCCGCACCTGAGCCACTTTGAGTCCGGGCTGGGGGTGCCGCTGCCTCCACCTAGGCAGATCTCACGAGGGCTGCTGTGTCTCAGGCCCTCAGGCATAGTCTCCTCACAGGCGTGAGACTCGAAGGGGAGATGGGCCGCCCTCGTCCAGCCTCGGGGCCGTGGCTCGGGAGAACATGCAGGGTCCCCTGGCGGCCTCCAGAGCAGTGTCTGTGTCACACGCGCCGAGCACCCCGCGGGTCGGGCAGCAGGAAGGGGCTCTGTGCCCCCTCTGGCGGCTGGGAACACGAGCAGCCCTGGGGCAGAGGGCAGGCCGGCTGCGGCCAGGGCTCCGGGAACCGCCCAGGGTGGGCTCCAGGCCTCTCCTCCAGTTCAGACGCGGCCGGCGGCGGCAGGCTCCAGGGCTCCCTCACGCCGTGGCCAGCGCCTGTACCGCACACTGCTCCGCACCTGCCCGGGGCCGTGGAGGCTGCTCCGCGGGCAGCAGCTCCTCCCGCCGAGGCCGGGGGGCCCGAGCAGGAGGCGGCACACAGAGGAAGCAGCTCGGGCCAGCCCTTGACTCCACTGCGCCGGCACCGCAGGGTGGCCCTGGAGAAGCACCCAGCCCCAGGATCCCGGCAAGCAGCCCCAGGAGAGCAGGAACCCCGCTCCTCGGGGCCGAGCGGGGCTCGTCTGCTCGGCGTCCCTGCCGTCCAGCCTGGCGGCAGCAAGAAGCCTGGTGAGCAGAGAGGCAGAGCCAGCACTGCTGCCCCCGCACCCCCCCCCCCCGGAAACCACACACACGCGTGCGCGTCATCCCCGGTGCTCAGGAGCCCCGGCTGAAGGGCGGCCCAGCCCCGTCTCCCACGCGCCGTGGTGCAGCAGGTGAGGCCCCTGCTCGCAACACCAGCGTCCTGTACCAGACACCAGCTCGAGTCCCCGATGCTCCTTGTGAGTGTGACCAAGGCAGAACCTGGCTCGCTGCCACCAGATGGGGCTCCAGGCTCCTGGCTTCAGCCTGGCCCTGCCCCGGCCACTGGGGTCATGTGGGCAGGGAACCAGCCGACAGACGGTCTATCCCTCCTTCCCTCTCTCTCTGGCACTTCCCCTTTCAAATAATAATTTAAAAAAAAAAAAAAGGCGAGGGGCTGAGTCAGCTGGAAACCGAATCTAAGCAGCCGAACTACCTCCACGAAGCCCACGTCCCTGAGAGCAGCCGGGCGTCAGGGCCAGGCCAGGGCAGAGCCCGTGATGGCCGGGGGTCAGGGCCAGGCCAGGGCAGAGCTGCGGCGTGCGCGGAGAGCCCGTGACGGCTGGGTGTGAAACGCGGGGGCCTAGGGCCCACCTGCATCCCAGCGACGCCCACGATGCCTGCACTTCAGGACGCTGCCAGGAGAGGGCCCCAGTGCCACGCAGAGCGGGCAGAGCGAGCCCACACCTGGAACGCAGCGCCTGCCACCTCCGAGAGCAGCCTCAACCCCAGGGAGGAAGGAGACCAACTCCAGGGAGAAACAGAAACAACAGGGCGGCCAGGGAAGCCCCTGGGAAGGCTGAGGCGGGAGGGGAGAGCGGCACACCCAGCGCCCAGAGGTGGCTTCCAGACACCCCCACCACCAAAGGTCGTGAGTCTGGACTCCTGTGTCAGCGAGTGACCCAGCTGCTCCGCCCCCACGCCAGCTGCCTGGAGGCAGCGGGCAGTACGGCCAGTCCCTGGCACCCAGGTGGGAGTCCCGGGCTCCTGGCTTCGGGGAGTGACCCTGCAGATGGAGTTCAACGTCTCCCTATCACACGCATATTCTACATTACAAGTAAATAAAAACAATACACATTTTTTAAAGAAAGCAAGCAACCAAACCTCAACAAAAAAGGCCATGGCGAAAGGACACAGAGGAACCAGAGTTCTCAGAGCCCAAACCACCGAGCAACAGTGTAGTAACCGTGCAGCACCCAAAACTGACCACGAGGGTGCAGGCCCAGGGGCCCCAGCTCACAAATGCAGACAGCCAGACAGGAAGAGCGGAGCACCGTCGGCTGCCCGCGGGAACCGGGCCCGAGGCTGGAACGGCTGGCGGGCGCGTGGTCACTCCAGGACAGGCCACAGCTCCACAGCCGGGCAGGCCCACTTCAGCCAGCAGGACCCGGGCAGGTGGACACCGCAGGCTCACAGGATGCCCTGGGAGGACATTTTCCAGCCAAATTGTTTAGCCCGGGTTTCATCCTTAGGAAACACGGATGGACCCAACTCGACGCTGCAAATCAAGGGCCCAGGTGTCAGCGTCGTCAAAGCCAAGGCCAGCCTGGGAAGCCACCACAGCGTGGAGGACACGTGATGACCACAGCCAGCAGGGGTCATCAGGAGGAAATGGTGGCGACACCTGCCACGGGACTGTCCATTCCACACGCAGGAGCTCTTAAGTCTTGGCAACAGAAAGCAGCAGGCCCAAGACCTGAGCAGCTGCCCGGAGAGACCCAGAGCGACGGCGGACAAGATTGACCCAGAGACGCCCAGAGCGACGGCGGACAA
Source organism: Sylvilagus floridanus (assembly GCA_949820135.1). Classification (NCBI taxonomy): domain Eukaryota; kingdom Metazoa; phylum Chordata; class Mammalia; order Lagomorpha; family Leporidae; genus Sylvilagus; species Sylvilagus floridanus. Next base: position 128,320,774 of record OX463231.1, read on the forward strand.
GACTGACCCGGAGACGCCCAGAGCGACGGCGGACAAGACTGACCCGGAGACGCCCAGAGCGATGGCGGACAAGACTGACGAGGGACCTCATGGCCAGCCCGGGCCAGGCCTATGCCCAAGGCCGACAGCTCCATCTGTGTCTCCCATGCAGGTGCACGCCTGCAGGAAACGGTCAGAAGCAGAGCCAGACCCCAGCCCGACACTCTGATTGGGATGCGGGCGTCCCCGCGGCTGTGCCGACACGTGCCCTGAGGCAGAAGACAGCCCCGGCTGAGGAGGGCCTGCGCCCACACACGCTGCTCGCTCTGCACCGCGGGGGCGGCCAGAATCTGGAAGTTGGCTCCTCCTGCAGCAATGACCGTGTCCACGTACGCAGCAGGGAAGGAGACGAACCCCGGACATTCTAGCGTCCCACACAACTGAGACTCGGCTCCACGTCTAGTCCAACTCAGGAGCCAGCCCAAGGGTGCTTCCACTGGCCAAACACAGCACAACCTCAACTGCTATCAACCCAAGGCGGGGCCGGCGCTGCGGCGTGGGGGGTAAAGCTGGCACTGGTGATGCCCCCATCGCACATGGGTGCTGGTTCGAGTCCCGGCTGCTCCACTTCCAATCCAGCTCCCTTGTGATGGCCTGGGGAAAACAGTGGAAGATGGCCCAAGTGCCTGGGCCCTGTCACCCACGTGGGAGACCTAGAAGCTCCTGGATCCTGGCTTGGGACTGGCCCAGCCCTGACCATTGTGGCCATCTGGGGAGTGAACCAATGGATGGAGCATCTCTGTCTCTCCTTCTCTCTAACTCCTTCAAATACATACATAAATCTTCAAAAAAATAAACAAACACAAAATTACAAGGGACTAAAATCAGCAACTGTATTCAAGTTCATGAGTTTTATAATGATCAAAAAACACACCTTTAAAAAAACATACACAAGCCCCCTTCTGAGGAAGACAGAGGGCCCATCCGTCACCCTAAGCCAGCAATTAAACGGGCAGGCGTCCATCTTCGGGGAGCTGCCCGCCTAAGCCGCTCCTCCACCGTGGCAAAGCCTGGAGCCAGACACTCAGCACGGATCTGGCGCATCCTGCGGAAGGGCTCTCAGGCCCCTGTGCTGGCCGTGGGCGCAGGGCCAGAGACTCGCAGGCCGCGCAGACCACGAGCGGGCTGTCCACCTGGGCCACGCTCCCACGGTGCTGCTGTCAAGCCCGGACGGCAGCTACTCTGGGAGGTGCCCCGGGGCTGCAGGGGTGCGGCCCATGGGGGCTTCTCGGGGGACAAAGCTCCCGACCTGGAGGAAGGGCCTTGAGGACAGTCACCAGGAACTGCTGGCTGCCCAGAGCGTCTCTCCCGAGCACGGAGCAGAACCCAGAGGCTCACGAGGCACCCACAAGGTCCGTTCAGTGCTCGAGCGTCCGAAGACTGGGGTCTGCGGTCCAGGGAAAACAGCACTCAATGAAGCTGAGCCAGAGATAGCCCCGGTGAGGGGTCTGAGCCTGAGATAGCCCGGTGAAGAGTCTGAGATAGCCCCACTGAGGAGTCTGAGCCTGAGATAGCCTAGGTGAGGAACCTGGACCTGAGATAGCCCAGATGAGGTGCTAAAAACTTTAAAAAGCAGCCTTCATAAATTCAGAGGATTGGGGGAAACGCATGCTCCACCAGTGAGCAGACAGGGAATCCTGGTGACTAACTGGAACTAAAAAAGAACCCAACGGAGATCCTAGGATTCCGAAACACATTAGTAAAACTGCACAAGAGCTGGAGACGGGAGAGGTCCACGCAAGCGCGACACGAGTCACCAGCCTGGGGAACAGGCGGACGGCGGAGGCGGACACACACGGCACCAGCAGGCCAGGTGCAGAGACGGGGGACGCCGGGGACAGTGAGACGGGACAGGAGAAAGCTGCAGAGAAACCGTTGATCCCAAACAACAATGTTCCCAACGTGATGGGGACCCCGGCCTACAGGTGTGACCCACGCAGGCAGCCAGAGCCACAGCTGAACACAACACAAACGGCTACAGTCAGTCAGTGCGTTTTCAGCAAGTAGAGAGGTGGGCCGACCCGCGCCGGAGACAAGGACAGACAGTTCAAGGCGAGGAGGACAGCACGGGGCAGGTGCTGGGCACTGCAGCTGAGACGCCACTCGGGCAGGCGTCTGCGTCCCTAGCCGAGGGCCTGGCCAGTCCTGGCTCCACTTCCAACCCCAGCTTCCTGCGGACACGCAGCCTGGGACGCAGCAGTGCGGCCCACATGCCTGAGCCCTGCTACCCACAGGGGAGACCCGGACTGTGTCCCCGGCTCCTCACTCGGGCCTGGCCAGTCCTGGCTGTTGCGGGCATTCAGGAAGCGCACCAGGGACAGAAGAGTCCCGCCTCACCCTGAGTCTGTCTCCCAAGGTCACGATTCACTGTCAAAGAATGATTTTAAGAATTATCGTACGTCAAGGTTGGGTTTATAACCAGAGCAACAGATAAGACAATAAGTGATGCCCAGAAACCAACACAGTCTGGACAGAGCAGTAACAGCCCAGCTCCTGCAGGGCCTGGAGGGGCGGCCCCGTCCAGCTGCAGTTGTCTGTCACCACTCCCCTACGCCCACTGTCACCACTCTGAACCCATCACGGGGAACAGTGGCGGCCCAACTTCCTCTCGAAAAGAACTTTATTTGGGGGGGGGGGGGGGTCCTACAACGCGGCGGGCGGGGACTGAAACCTCAGAGGCAACCGCACACTCCCAGGACGGTGAGGCGACGAGCCAGCCCAGACGCAGCCGGGCAGCTCCGGCCCCGGCCAGACTTCGCCCCCCGACGCGGTACCTCTGCTCCCGCCCCGGCCAGACCTCGCCCCCCGACGCGGTACCTCTGCTCCCGCCCCGGCCAGACTTCGCCCCCCGACGCGGTACCTCTGCTCCCGCCCCGGCCAGACCTCGCCCCCCGACGCGGTACCTCTGCTCCCGCCCCGGCCAGACCTCGCCCCCCGACGCGGTACCTCTGCTCCCGCCCCGGCCAGACCTCGCCCCCCGACGCAGTACCTCTGCTCCCGCCGCCGCCCCCGGCCAGTCCGCTCTCCTCTTCTTCCTGGGCCCGATGGCCGCGAGCGCCGTCAGGTTGGCGTCGCGCTGCCTCAGCTGCGCCAGCTCCTGCTGCTGCATCTTGGTGCGAGAGGAAACACGGTCATTTCTCACTCTGCTGCCGGGGGAAGCCCCCAACCACAGCTCCTGCACGTGGTCACTGTCTCAACAGCAAGTTTGTCAGGGGAAAAATCAGGATTCTAACGCAGAAGACGCTCATCTGGAAACGCAGCAGCCGAGGCCACGGGAGGCCACGGCAAAGTTCAGAGTTGAATACAAGTCGGCTGCACAGAAGTGTCGTTTCTAAACCCAGCAACCACGTGACGGCTGCAGGAGCGCGGGGGGGGGGGGGGGGCGGCAGGAGTGCCTGGGGGGGACGGCAGGAGCGCCTGGGGGGGGCGGCAGGAGCGCCTGGGGGGGGGCGGCAGGAGCGCCTGGGGGGACGGCAGGTGCGCCACGTGACGGCTGCAGGAGCGCGGGGGGGGGGGCAGCAGGTGCGCCTGTGGGGGGGGCTGCAGGAGTGCCTGGGGGGGACGGCAAGAGCGCCTGGGGGGGCGGCAGGTGTGCCACGTGACGGCTGCAGGAGCGCCTGGGGGGGGCGGCAGGAGCGCCTGTGGGGGGGCGGCAGGAGCGCCTGGGGGGACGGCAGGTGCGCCACGTGACGGCTGCAGGAGCACCTGTGGGGGGCGGCAGGAGCGCCTGTGGGGGGGGGTGGCAGGAGCGCGGGGGGGGGGGCGGCAGGAGCGCCACGTGACGGCTGCAGGAGCGCCACGTGACGGCTGCAGGAGTGCCTGGGAGGGGCAGCAGGAGTGCCTGTGGGGGGGGCTGCAGGAGCGCCTGGGGGGACGGCAGGTGCGCCACGTGACGGCTGCAGGAGCACCTGTGGGGGGCGGCAGGAGCGCCTGTGGGGGGGGGGGTGGCAGGAGCGCGGGGGGGGGGGCGGCAGGAGCGCCACGTGACGGCTGCAGGAGCGCCACGTGACGGCTGCAGGAGTGCCTGGGAGGGGCAGCAGGAGTGCCTGTGGGGGGGGCTGCAGGAGCGCCTGGGGGGACGGCAGGTGCGCCACGTGACGGCTGCAGGAGCACCTGTGGGGGGCGGCAGGAGCGCCTGTGGGGGGCGGCAGGAGCGGGGGGGGGCAGCAGGAGCGCCCTGGGAAGGCTCACCTCCTTTGCCTTCTGCTTCAACCGTAACTGCTCGGGGTCTTCCTGTCTGGATCGAGACTGTTCGTGAAGAAGCGGAAAAGGAGCCGAGTGTGACCGAGGTGTCCACCGCCTACCAGCTGTGTCGTCGGCCTGTCCCACGCTAACGCCTGAGTCAGACAACGTCCCAGCAACATCCCAATGCTCACAAACGTGGACGTGTGGCTGCCCACCCCGGGACACCAGGCCCGAGCCCACGCGCACTGCCACGTGGCCCCTCCCCACCCGTGAGTCCCGGCTCTGAAGGTAGCAGCTGAGTGCGGGGTCCCGGCACAGCGCCAGCTCTCGGGCCAGCCGCTCTACTCGGACCCCAGCGCCAGCTGGGACGCCGCCGTGACGGCCGGGGACCCCCGCTGTCCGCGGAGCGGGCACTCGCCTTGGCTGCCCGCATGAGGATCTCCCTCTCCTGCTCGTCCTTCCTCTGCTTCTCGATCTGATCGAGCTGCTCGAAGAACTTGAGCTGCGCCCGGACGTCGCTCGCCTGCTCGTACCTGTCGTCGTCCTGCAGGAGGACACGCCTGCCATCGACACGGCCCGGCGCGCCACCCGACGGGCACACCCCGGGCTCCGCGCAGGGGACTGCCACTCCACGCACGGTGACACCGCCTCATGCTGAAGGACAGTGACACGGCAGCGCCTTGATGGCACGGCGGCTCTCAGCGCCGTTCGAGCAAGGGCCGGTCACGGCAGCGCCCCTGCGCTGTGCCACACGGTGCTGGGAGCCCCAGGTGGAGTGGGCTGCCATCGTCACCAAGGCCGAGGGCTTCCCCTCTGAGAGGCGTGGAGGGCCCGCCCCGGTCTACGGAGCCCTGGAGACTCCAGAGCCCAGCTCTGTGCTCACCAAGGGGCCCCGACCCTGCCCGGGACGGGGGAGGCGTGTCCACACAGCACCGGCTGGGCGCTGGCGACAGGACATTTCTCTCGGGAATCTACCTTGTAGGAGAAGTTCTTCTGCTGTGCCGTCTCCGATATTTTTTCTACGAGGTTCTGTAGCCGCTGCTGTGTGGCATGGGATACGTAGCTCACGACATCGGGGTGCAACTCTGTGATGCCGTGTTTTTTACCTGGAGGCCAGACGGCAGAGCATCAGAACCGCGTGCGCTGGGCTGGGGCTGCGGTGCCACATTAAGCCTCTGTCTGTGGCATCAGCATCCCACAGGGAAGCCAGTTCGAGTCCCGGCTGCTCCACTTCCCATCCAGCTCTCTGCTGTGGCCTGGGAAAGCAGTGGAAGATGGCCCAACTGCTTGGGCCCCTGCACCCACGTGAGAGGCCTGGAAGAAGCTCCTGGCCCGGCTCCAGATGTTGTGGCCACGTGGGGGCGTGAACCAGCAGGTGGAAGACCTCTCCCTCTAACTCTGCCTTCTCAGATAGATAAATCTTTAAAAAAAAAAAAAAAAGGCACGCGCGTCTCTCTCCTCACTCCTTCACTGTTTCTCTCCTGCAGCAGCTTCGGCCACACACACCCAGGCAGCGCAGCGGGGAGCACACCCAGCCCGGGTCAGGTCCCAAGCCCGCCCCTCCCCCAGCGCGCACCCTGCAGGAGGCTGAGAGCAGGTGCGCCTGCTGCCCACGCCCGCGGGCCCACTTGCCGATTTCTAAGATTCTCCTCTGCAAAGGCGCCGGGAGAAGGAAGGTTTCGTCCTTGCAGGACCGGGTCAGCGTCCCCACGATCTCAGAGTTCGTGGCCAGTATCCTCGCACTTTCTTCTGACAGGTTTACTCCGGCCATCGACGCAACATCGTTGATGTCGTCGTCGTCCCTTCGGAGAGAAGACAAGACGGTCACGCCACGTGGCACAGCTCCGGCTGCGTGGCCTTGCAGCGGGGACCCCGGCGGGAGACGCGGTGGCGCGGTCAGAGCCTCGGCCGTCTCTGCCCCGGGCTCCCGCGCAGCTGCCTCACTTGCCGTCAACCTGCTCGTTCGAGGAGGAGCTGCGCGGGCAGAGAGCTGAACTTGAGTCTGCACACGGCTGCACGAGGAGACTCGGTCAGCCACATCTGAAACACAACGCGCAGCGCGTGCTCACGGCTCTAGGAAGGACTCCGCGCCAAGGACGCACTTCCCTAAATGCCGCTGGGAACATCTCCCTCCCAGTCGTTTCCGTAATGCCGCCGACCTGACACCGGCCTGCTGTGCTGCGTCCTGGTCACGGCACCCTCAGATGCGGCCACACACGGCGGCCCGCGGCCACTGGCCTTCCTCACAGTGGCCCAGCGCAGCGTCAGCCCCAGGCGTGTCTCGCGCGCCCAGACACTCCTCAGGCCCCTCGGGCTCACATCCTGCCCTGGAAGGTCACCGCCAGCTGCCACACAAGATCCTCAGAGGCCAGCCATGCACCAGCAACAGGGCCCCATGCAAGTACACGGTCCTTCTAACGCCTCCCAGCTGGAAGGCCCCACAGCTGGCAGCCACTGCTGTACACTCCCTGGGACGTCCCAGTGCTGCCAGGTCCCTGGGGAGGTGCTCTGAATCCTCCGAACAGAGTGAGACTCACACACGTGACTCCACCCGACGGGGTCACCTGTCACCCCCTGGCCGCTGGGACTAGCAGATGAGGCCGAGCAGGGGCCGACCTGGCTGTCGCACCCTCGCGGACGCTGCAGCAATCTGTCTCTCCCTAACAGATGGCAAGACGTGAGCACTGGTGTGACCCGGGCCGGCTCTGCTCAGTTCTCCTCTGTCCAGAGGGCCAGAATCCATGCCTCTCGTCAGCCTGCACAAGGCTGCCCCCACATCTCTGCTCCACTTCCGATCCCCTTCCTTGACAGCAAGAAACCAAGGCCACCGGCAGCTTCCACCTCCTGATGTCACAGGAACCTAATCCCTCCCCTCACCCCAGGCGGCCACCAACCCCCAAGCCAGGCTGCTCTCACCCTACCTTGGCTCCACCCCAGCCGCCCGGAAGCGTAGGGCAGCGTGTCTGGGAGGGGAAGGCCCAGGAGAACGTGCAGGCACGAGGCTGCACACCCACTGCTCGGCCGAGGCCCCGGAATCCCCCCACTGACCGCGGCTGCGCAGACGGCAGTGCGCCCCGGTGCCGACACCAGGGTGCACCCATCTCCGACTGCAAACACCACACTGCCAGTTATGAAAATGAATTTATTTTCTTTTTTAGATTGGCTGATTATTTGAAAGGCAAAGTTACAAAGAGGCAGAAGCAGAGAGACAGAAGAGAGAGAGAGGTCTTCCATCCACTGGTTCACTCCCCAGATGGCCACAACGGCCAGAGCTGCACCAATCCAAAGCCAGGAGCCAAGAGCTTCTTCCGGGTCCCCACACAGGTGCAAGGGCCCAAGGACTTGGGCCATCTTCTTCTTCTTCTTCTTCTTCTTTTAAAGATTTATTTATTTATTTGAAAGTCAGAGTTACATAGAGAAGGAGAGGCAGAGAGAGAAAGAGAGAGGTCTTCCATCCGCTGGTTCACTCCAATTGGCTGCAATGGCCGGAGCTGGGCCAATCCAAAGCCAAGAGCCAGGAGCTTCCTCCAGGTCTCCCACGTGAGTGCAGGGGCCCAAGGACTTGGGCCATCTTCTACTGCTTTCCCAGGCCACAGCAGAGAGCTGGATCTTAAGTGGAGTAACTGGGACTCGAACCAGCGCCCATATGGGATGCTGGCACTGCAGGTGGTGACTTTACCTGCTGCACCACAGCGCTGGCCCTGAAAATGAATTTTCTACCAGTTCATATAAAAAAGCCACTTGGGGGTCCCGCGCTGTGGCATACCAGGTAAAGACGCTGCCTACCATGTCGGCATCCCATGTGGGCACCAGTTCAACACCGGGCTGCTCCACTTCTGATACCACTCCCTGCTAACGTGCCTAGGAAAGCAGCAGAGGACGGCACAAGTCCTTAGGCCCCTGAACCCCCATAGGAGACCCGGATGAAGCTCCTGGCTTCAGCCTGGCCTAGCCCTACTGCTGTAGCCACTTGGGGCCTGAACCAGCAGATGAAAGCGTGTGCGCTCTCTCTCTCTCTCCCTCTGTGTAACTCTTTCAAATAAAATCAATCTTGAAATAAAAGCCACTGGGGGTGCGTTTGTGCTGCACACGGAGCCACCACTTGTGCCAGTGGGATCCCACGTCAGAGCTCTGGTTCACGTCCAGCTGCTCCACTTCCAACCCAGCTCCCTGCTACTGTGCCTGAGAAAGCAGCAGGCGACGGCCCAAGGAGCTGGGGCCTGCATCCAGCGTGGGAGACCTCGAGTTCCTGGCTCCTGGCTTCAGCCCAGCCCAACCGTCGCAGCCACGTGGGAAGTGAATCGAATTCACAGAGTTTCTCCTTCTATCACTCTGCCTTCCAAGTAAATAAATAAATAAACTTTTAAAGAAAAAAGCAATTCTCAGCCACATGGCGTCCACGAAGCAAGCCCCCGAGGCTAACTGGGGGGCACAGGCGTGGCCCAAATCCAGCCGCCAGGTGCCCTGCACCGCTCCTCCCCTGGCCCACGCGGGCAGGCCCGGTCCTTACCGGAAGGAGCCTCCCCCAGGCTCCTTGAGCTTGTTTTTCTGAGCAGCAGCTGCCTGGGCCGAGACCGCAGAGAGAGCTTTGGTTCCAGGTAATACGGCAGGTTTCACCACGGGGACTACGAGACAAGACACGGACATGACGCGAGGCCCTCGCGGCCCAGCGGGAGACGCTCCTCGCCCAGCAGCAGCTCTGGCTGAGTCTGAGCTACAGTTACAAGGTCATCTCATGGACTCTGTGGGTGCAGAGTAATCTAGGACAAACCAGCGGCGACAAACGCCAAGCGTCTATAAAGGCGTGGAGAGCGGCACCAGCTCCGGCGCACGCGCTCTACCGGGAGCTGGCGCGACTCGACTGCTGCCCGGGCCTCACCTGGCTGCAGCTGGTTCAGCTGGATCTGCTGGGGCGTGGTCAGCATGATCCGGCTGTGAGGCTGCCGCAGGGCGACCATGGGCGTCTGCGTCAACGTCACCTGCGGGGGCCGGATCAGGGCTCCTGGCTTCGGGGGCTGCTGGATCACCTGAGGCAGAGCCGGGGAGGGCAGTGAACGCCTGCTGCTGGGGGCACGGGGTCCTGGTCCCCCGCAGGAGAGCTCTTCCCCCCACGTGCACACGCGCCCCAGGCGAGACCCTGCAGGAGCACCGAGCACAGGCAGCTCTGACGGGGCGGGGCGGCACCCACAGCGGGCACCACAGCGCGCTGGCGCACTCCCCGCCTGAAGCTGGGCCATGAGGGCCGTGAGGGGACGCGGTGTGAGATGAGCTCAGAGGCCGCTCGCGGCCATCGTCGCCTGGCAGCCACGGGCTGTTTCCCTCCTCTACAGAGCGCCCCACGGCTCTCATCCTGCAGGGCAGTGGGAGGAGTCCTGCCTTCAGGTGGCCCTAAAGTGCCCACGTGGCCGGTTCCCCCGGCCCTCCCCAGCCTGTCTTCCCTGCCCTTCCAGTGGCTCCAGTGCCCACTGCCTCAGTCCTGGACCCTGCCCCAGGACAGAGACCCAAACCTGAACCCCCACTGAAAACCACACGGCTCAGCTCCACACGGCCCTACCTCAACCCATGGAGCCTGACGTCTCAGAGAACCATCTGTCTCACCGAGGCGCCTGGCGGGGACACCCGGCGCCAGGGCGCTGGCAGAGGAGCCACGGGCAGCCCGGGCTTTGCTCTGCCGTAGGGCTGTGCATCACTCAGGGCACGGCCCTCAGCGCCCGCAGCGGGGCCTAGACGCGCACACCCCAGCGCCGAGTCTCGCGAGAAACCCGACTCCCAGCAAGCAGCTTGTGGACACACTCGCCTCCGTGCCCGTGAGCACAGGCTGCTCCGGCCAGCCACACCCCCCCCACCCCCCGCAGAGGCCTCAGCACTGCGGGGTCCACACTGCCTCCCCACGCGCCCCACCTGCTCCCTCACTCTCCATCAACAGCAGAAACCAGGGAGACTTCCACCCGGGAGACGAGGCCCGCGGGCACTGGGTCCCCGCGTACGGTGGCCTGGGAGCCCAGAGCACTTACATCTCGGGAAAACTGCGTGAGCATCTGCTGAGCCCACTCTGCCCACCGCCTCCACCCCACACATCCTTCCTCGGGCCGGGGCTGCGTGGATGAACCACGTGCCAGCAGCCACGGTTCCCTACACTACAAAACATGTGGACCCGCAACTATGGCCACAGGCCCCTGCCCCACAAGTCCAGGGCCACGCCTGTCTGACGTCGGGGCCATCACTCCTGACCACAGAGGAAGGCTGCCAGGAGTCATCACAACCATGCGTGGTTCCTTTAACACATGAACACTGCTGACCACGCCCACGCCAGCGGGGCAGAGCCCACGACCTCACTCCCCTCTGCCGAGCAGCGCGATCGCAGACCCCAGCCCGGCCCCCGCCTTCCACCCTCACTGAGAAGCCGGCCGAGCTGGCTGCAGGGCAGGTGGGCCTTGCACTTCGTACCAGCGGGGCGGGCTGTGCCTGCTTGCCCACGCCGACCTGCGTGGGCTGCGTGAGGCTGATGACGGGGGGCTGCAGGGTGCTGGTCACGGTGGCCGCTGTCTTCCCAGCCGTGCGCTGCACGGAGCTGCTCAGAACCACGGCCGTGAGCGCGGTGGTGGCCTGCGAGGCAGGAGGCGGCTGCTGCTGGCTCTGCTGGATGAAGGCTGCGGAGTCCGGCGTCAGCTGTCGCAAGGCGGGTAAGCTCCTCTGGGCAGAAAGACAGGCACAGGGGTCAGGGAGCGGCCCGCGCGGCAGCCGGACACGGGGCCAGTGCTGTGGTGCAGTCGGCTGCGCCTCCGCCTGCGGCACCAGCATCCCATTCTGCCTGCCCCGCTTCCAGGCCAGCTCTCTGCTGTGGCCTGGGAGTGCAGTGGAGGATGGCCCAAGTGCTTGGGCCCTGCACCCCATGGGAGACCAGGAGGAAACTCCTGGCTCCAGCTCAGCCCAGCCTTAGCCATTGCAGTCATCTGGGGAGTGAACCAGCGGATGGAAGCTCCACCCCAAACCCCCAACCGGTAACTCTGTCCTTCAAAATAAATAAGTCTTTCAAAACTCAAGAACCAGAAAGCAGCAGTCCCAGGGTGGGTGTCTGGGGCAGGTGTTCAGATGCCATCAGAGCGGCTGGCTGAGGCCCCAGCCCACTCCCAATTCCAGCTGTGCTCACGCACACACACTGGGGAGCGTGCGCAATGGGGAGGTGATGACCCCAACGCCTGGGTCTCTGCCCCCCGCCAGGTGGGAGACCCAGACTGAGCTCAGCTTGGCCCAGCCACAGCTGTGTGGGCATTCGGAGGGTGAAGCAGCAGATGTGAGATCTCTATCTCTATCTGCCTCACAAATAAAAAAATGAAAAGAGTTAAGGGGAGCTCCTCATTAAAGCAGTGTAAAGCGTGGAGACTCAGTGCTGGACAAGAGGCCCTCCCTGCACACACCCCGCCCTGCTGGGCCAAGCCGCCCGAGCCGGCTCCCGCCAGGAAAGCCTGGCTGAGCGAGGCCCCGCGGCCGGCCCCCCAGGCCTCACACTGCCCCCGCTGATTACCTTCAAGAAAGGCACAAGGTAAGGTTGAGGTGAGGAATTGAGTTCGCGGTATAACCTGCCAGTGAAATCTTCCGCTTCAATTTTTCCATCCTTAAAGAGAAAAGCACGCTGAAACCCCGCGGAGAGCAGACCTCCCGCACACGTCTCTCCCTACACGCCCAGCCCCTGGGCACTCAGGCCAGGGCCGTCCCCCGCACAGCAGCGCGCCCTGGCTGGGGGCCACGAGGCGTCTGTCCGCGTCTGAGCATTCGCTAGGGCTGACCGAGCCCATCAGCACCGGCAACTGCGGGTTGGCTCCACGCTCAGGGTCCGCACAGTGAGGAGAGGGCGGTCCAGTCGGGGCCAGGGCACCTCTCAGGAGGGAACAGCAGTCCCACACCTGCAAGGCCTCGGGGACCAGCCGTGCACACAGGGAGTCAAGAGAGCCCAGGGGCCGCGCTGTGGTGTGGCAGGGGAAGCCACCGCCTGCGGAGCCGGCACCCCATATGGGCACCAGTTGGGGCCCGGCTGTTCCCCTTCCGATCCAGCTCTCTGCTATGGTGTAGAAAAGCAGTGGAAGATGGCCCAGGTCCTTGGCCCCTGCACCCATGTGGAAGCTCCTGGCTTCGGATTGGCGCAGCTCCGGCCATTGTGGCCAACTGGGGAGTGAACCAGTGGCTGGAAGACCTCTCTCTCTCGCACTCGCTCTCTCTCTCGCTCTCTCTGCCTCTCCTTCTCTCTCCGTGTAACTCTGACTTTCAAATAAAATTAAATCTTTAAAAAAAATGTTTTTGCTCAAGAAATTACAGGAAATTTGGTGGAAACAGGGAAGAAAAGCTATATGGGCAGGAACTGGACCACACGGCAGCTGGCTGCTCTCAGGAACTCAGGGGGAGCCCTGCAGAAAACGTGAGACCCCTGGCAACAAGGGCATGGACACGGGCAGAGACCGGCCATCCAGACCACAGCACGAACACAGACAGAGACACTGGCCGTCCAGACCACAGCGTGGACATGGGCAGACAGACCAGCTGTTCAGACCACAGCATGGACACGGGCAGAGGCACCGCCATCCAGACCACAGCGTGGACACGGGCAGACAGACCGGCCGTCCAAACCACAGCGTGGACACGGGCAGACAGACCGGCCATCCAGACCACAGCGTGGACACGGGCAGACAGACCGGCCATCCAGACCACAGCATGGACACGGGCAGAGACACCGCCATCCAGACCACAGCGTGGACACGGGCAGACAGACCGGCCATCCAGACCATAGCGAGAACATGGGCAGACAGACCGGCCATCCAGACCACAGCATGGACACGGGCAGAGACACCGCCATCCAGACCATAGCATGGACACGGGCAGACAGACCGGCCATCAGACCACAGCGTGGACACGGGCAGACAGACCGGCCATCCAGACCACAGCGTGGACATGGGCAGACAGACCTGCCATCCAGACCACAGCGTGGACACGGGCAGACAGACCGGCCATCCAGACCATAGTGAGAACACGGGCAGAGACCAGCCATCCAGACCACAGCGTGGACACGGGCAAGACACCGGTCATCCAGACCACAGCGTGGACACGGGCAGACAGACCGGCCATCCAGACCACAGCGTGGACATGGGCAGACAGACCGGCCATCCAGACCACAGCGTGGACACGGGCAGAGACAGGTCATCCAGACCATAGCCAGAACACGGGCAGACAGACCGGCCATCAGACCACAGCGTGGACACGGGCAGACAGACCGGCCATCCAGACAACAGCATGGACACGGGCAGACAGACCGGCCATCCAGACCACAGCGTGGACACGGGCAGGCCGGCCAACCAGACCACAGAGTGGACATGGGCAAACAGACCGGCCATCCAGACCATAGCGAGAACACGGGCAGAGACACCGCCATCCAGACCATAGCATGGACACGGGCAGACAGACCGGCCATCAGACCACAGCGTGGACACGGGCAGACAGACCGGCCATCCAGACCACAGCGTGGACATGGGCAGACAGACCGGCCATCCAGACCACAGCGTGGACACGGGCAGACAGACCGGCCATCCAGACCACAGTGTGGACATGGGCAGACAGACCTGCCATCCAGATCACAGCGTGGACACGGGCAGAGACCGGTCATCCAGACCATAGCAAGAACACGGGCAGAGAGACCGGCCATCCAGACCACAGCGTGGACACAGGCAGACAGACCGGCCATCCAGACCACAGCGTGGACATGGGCAGACAGACCTGCCATCCAGATCACAGCGTGGACACGGGCAGAGACACCGCCATCCAGACCATAGCGAGAACACGGGCAGACAGACCGGCCATCCAGACCACAGCATGGACACGGGCAGACAGACCAGCCATCCAGACCACAGAGTGGACACGGGCAGACAGACCGGCCATCCAGACAACAGCATGGACACGGGCAGAGACACCGCCATCCAGACCACAGCGTGGACACGGGCAGGCCGGCCAACCAGACCACAGAGTGGACATGGGCAAACAGACCGGCCATCCAGACCATAGCGAGAACATGGGCAGACAGACCGGCCATCCAGACCACAGCGTGGACACGGGCAGACAGACCGGCCATCCAGATCACAGCGTGGACACGGGCAGAGACCGGTCATCCAGACCATAGCGAGAACACGGGCAGAGAGACCGGCCATCCAGACCACAGCGTGGACACAGGCAGACAGACCTGCCATCCAGACCACAGCGTGGACACGGGCAGAGACACCGCCATCCAGACCATAGCGAGAACACGGGCAGACAGACCGGCCATCCAGACCACAGCATGGACACGGGCAGACAGACCAGCCATCCAGACCACAGAGTGGACACGGGCAGACAGACCGGCCATCCAGACAACAGCATGGACATGGGCAGACAGACCTGCCATCCAGATCACAGCGTGGACACGGGCAGAGACACCGCCATCCAGACCATAGCGAGAACACGGGCAGACAGACCGGCCATCCAGACCACAGCATGGACACGGGCAGACAGACCAGCCATCCAGACCACAGAGTGGACACGGGCAGACAGACCGGCCATCCAGACAACAGCATGGACACGGGCAGACAGACCGGCCATCCAGACCACAGCGTGGACACGGGCAGGCCGGCCAACCAGACCACAGAGTGGACATGGGCAAACAGACCGGCCATCCAGACCATAGCGAGAACATGGGCAGACAGACCGGCCATCCAGACCACAGCGTGGACACGGGCAGACAGACCGGCCATCCAGATCACAGCGTGGACACGGGCAGAGACCGGTCATCCAGACCATAGCGAGAACACGGGCAGAGAGACCGGCCATCCAGACCACAGCGTGGACACGGGCAGACAGACCTGCCATCCAGACCACAGCGTGGACACGGGCAGAGACACCGCCATCCAGACCATAGCGAGAACACGGGCAGACAGACCGGCCATCCAGACCACAGCATGGACACGGGCAGACAGACCGGCCATCCAGACCACAGCGTGGACACGGGCAGACAGACCGGCCATCCAGAGCACAGCGTGGACACGGGCAGAGACCAGTCATCCAGACCACAGCGTGGACACGGGCAGACAGACCGGCCATCAGACCACAGCGTGGACACGGGCAGACAGACCGGCCATTCAGACCACAGCGTGGACATGGGCAGACAGACCGGCCATCCAGACCACAGCGTGGACACGGGCAGAGACACCGGTCATCCAGACCACAGCGTGGACACGGGCAGACAGACTGGCCATCCAGACCACAGCGTGGACACGGGCAGACAGACCGGCCATCCAGACCACAGCGTAGACATGGGCAGACAGACCTGCCATCCAGACCACAGCGTGGACATGGGCAGACAGACCTGCCATCCAGACCACAGCGTGGACACGGGCAGACAGACCGGCCATCCAGACCACAGCGTGGACACGGGCAGACAGACCGGCCATCCAGACCACAGCGTGGACACGGGCAGAGAGACCAGCCATCCAGACCACAGCGTGGACACGGGCAGACAGACCGGCCATCCAGACCATAGTGAGAACACGGGCAGAGACACCGGCCATCCAGACCACAGCGTGGACACGGGCAGAGACACCGGCCGTCCAGACCACAGCATGGACACGGGCAGAGACACCGGCCGTCCAGACCACAGCGTGGACACGGGCAGAGACACCGGCCGTCCAGAGCACAGCGTGGACACGGGCAGAGAGACCAGCCATCCAGACCACAGCGTGGACACGGGCAGACAGACCGGCCATCCAGACCATAGTGAGAACACGGGCAGAGACACCGGCCATCCAGACCACAGCGTGGACACGGGCAGAGACACCGGCCGTCCAGACCACAGCATGGACACGGGCAGAGACACCGGCCGTCCAGACCACAGCGTGGACACGGGCAGAGACACCGGCCGTCCAGACCACAGCGTGGACACGGGCAGAGACCAGGCTGTTGTAGACCTCAGAGTAGACACGGGCAGAGACCGGGCCCTGATTCTGACCCAGGACGCAGAGTGCCGTTCATAAACAGAGGATTCGGTTGGAGAGGACGAGGAGGCTGGCTCTTGCTAGAGCCGCAGTGGGGGCCACTGGCAGCACCTGCCCGGAGGCCTCCCTACCTTCAGGACTCCAAGAGGGCAAAGGACGGCATCCTAAGAGGAGGAGCAAGCGTCTCTGACGGGAGCACATCGGACTGAGGCTGCCACTGCCACTGTGGTGAGAAGGGTCGCTGGCACACCCAGGGCTACCAAGACGTCACAGAAGGAGGGACGGGAGGGGCTGCCAGCAACCTTGACGAGAGCACAGCCCAGAACAGCAGCTGCTGGACTCAGCGCGGAGCAAGGGCGGCAGGACAGCTCCCACCTGGCATCTGGCTGCACCCACAAACTCCACCAGCAGCAGGACCAAGGGCCAAGGGGCGCACAGCTGTGGGGGCCTCAGAGTGAGGAGCCCCTCCTGAGTGGCGCTGTTAGCAGACAGCAGCTTCAAGACGGCGGCGAAACGAGCCCCGGCGGCCCTCGCGGCCCACCACCACCTGGACCGCGGGCGGGCGGGCGGGCGGGCGGGCGGGCGGGCAGGGCCCAGGCAGGGGCTGGCAATGGGGACTTCGGGGCTCCTGGGGTCCTCTGCCCACTTCTCTACACACTTGAACCTCTCCACTGGAAAGCAGGTGACAGAACGAGGAGAGGAAGCGAGAGGTGGACACCCGGAAAAGCAGCCTTCGGCAGAGGCGGGCACACAGCCTCCCGCACTGCCCCTGGCGCGCCGGCCTGTCCCAACGGTCCGAATGTTAACCAGCGCACTCTGGGGGGACAGCGGCCCACAGGGCACCACGGGGCGGCGGGGCAGGGGCAGGGCTCACTGCCACACCCGTCCTCGGCACAGGCGGCTGCGCGGTGTCCCTGGGCTGCGCCCCAGGCCAAGGGCACCTCGGCAGGTTCTTACCAGTAAGTTCTGCACCAGCTCTTTCACGTTCGCTGCTGTCTCTGTGGACTGTTTGCCAGACGAAGCCAGTTTTATCAATGTGGACAAAAAATTCTTACATTTCTTCACGTTTTCCATGGTTTCCTGGATCGGGTCAGAAAGACGTGAGAAAGCCGTGGAAGCCTCTGGTTCGACCGAAACACGCGCAGGCACAGAAGACGCGTGTGTGTCCTCTCCAAACGGCTGCCGCTGGGCACACACGCCCGGCCCTGCCAGACGGGCAGCCCAGCTCGCCCAGAGGGCACCGCGGGCACCTCTCTCTCAGCGCAGGGACCACGGCACGAAACGGATGAGCCCACAAGGCATTATCGTGCAGACAGACGCCGCCTGCCTATGTGGACACAAACTACGACACAGGCACTAAAACAAGGAAACTCAGCAAAGAAACAGAGCAGGGGCCGAGTCCAGCAGGACCCCGCTCTGGCTGAGGACTGGCGAGGGCGCAGGGAGAGTGGCCTGTGGCACAGACGCAGCGCAGCCATGAGTGCTGCCTCCAACGCCTCTGGCCAGGCCTTTGCCACCCGGACCCTTCCCCGACCCTCCCCACGCACCTCCACACTGAGGTCGCCTGTGCCCCCTGCCCCGCACCAGTCAATGGTCTGAGCTGGCAGGAACAGGACCCACGGGCCCCTGACGTCACAACCCGGACGGCACTGGACTGAAGCGGCCACGGGACGTGGCAACGCCGCTTCACAGCCGGCGGGGAAGGAGCCGTGGGAAGCAGCAGCTCTTACCGTGGCAGCTGTGGAGGTGGGGGTCGCCCCGGGGACGGGTCGCTGAGGTGTTCCTGCCTGAACAGCAGTTGCTGTCCCGAGGGAAGTCGTCTGGGCAGCGCCACCCAGGACGAGCTGAGGCTACAAGAACCCAAAAGACAAGGTGAATGCATCGCATGCTCCCGACTGGCCAAGGGAGGCACCAGCCACAGAGGCAAGAAACGCACATGGCTGAGGGCCCAGCCACCTGCTGGGGCAGGGCCAGAGCTCTCACGGCCAGCTGAACAAGTACCCACTGCCTGGACAAACACCCCAGAGCCACCCGAGATGGCTCTGCTGGCCCTCGGGCAGAGCCAGGCCTCTGAGGACCGCCGTACCAAGTGCCTAGGAAGGTCTCCCCATGCACCTGCCTCAGCAAAGCCCGGCCCTGGGAAGGCCCTGGTCTGTAGAAACTGATCACACAGGCACACGGGCGCTGGTGTGAACCAAGAGCCACTCCCGATCCCCATCTCAGAAACGAAAGAGCCCGGCCCTAGCGGGGCTACCACTCGGCTGAACCAACGATCACCTGCGAGCAGATGGGCGGGAAGCCCTCAAGCCGCACCCGAGCTCATCCAGGCTGCTGCCAGGGTCGAGCCCCTGTGACCTCCGCTCTGCAAACACCTCCTGATCCCTAAGCCAGTGCTTTCCCAACTTCTAAACCTGACGTTGGCAACATCCTCTCTTTCCAGTCCTTCAGAACAGTGCTCTTCTGCACTCTGACAGCAGGGGGCAGTGCAGGCCCCGGCAGCGTCCCGGCAGCTGAACTGCGGCTTCCACAGGCCTCGGGCTTCTCGGCGTCCGGGAGTCCCCTCGCGGCGGCCACACTCCCGTCACCTTCCAGCTGCAGAACGCAGCGGGCAGCCTCCGTGGGAGGGGAGGGGAGGGGAGGCGCAGCCAGGCTGCTTCTGGCCCCAGAAATACCCACAACTCACCTTTCCCTCCGCGAGCTCGATTACTTTTATTAATATTGCTCATTTGAAAATGTGTTTATTTAATTCATTTGGAAGACAGAGAGACAGAGATTGCCCGTCTGCTGGTTTACTCCACAAACGCCCTCATAGCCAGGGCCTGGCCAGGTTAAAGCCACAAGCCAGGAACTCCACAGGTCTCCCACACGGGCCATGACCGCTGCCTCCCAGGGTGACCCCAGGCTGGGTCTCACTGCTGCCCCAAACAGCCACTGCTGGGCTTTCTTTCTCATTCGAATTTATGTGACCCCCCCCACCACACAGACCGCCTCCACCAATCTTAGTGAAGGCATCGTCACAAAATGTGATGCCAAACTTTGTCAACTTCTCAGAAAACGGCAGTAACTGCCCAGCCAGGTGCATGTCCCGACGAGGGCAGAACCACGGGTCCTCTGCGGAGCCCTGCCTGCCACACGCATGCTCCTGACCCCCACACCCACACAGGCCCTTGGTCACAACCATCACCATCTGCCTACACAGGGAAATGACCGCTCGGGCCCAAAAGGAAAGAGCCCTGGCGCCTCGGCCCCGTCAGTGTCCTCTCTGGGAAGTGACGGGGCAGCCAGGCCAAGACGATGGGCAAGGCGGTGCGCGAGGAGGGCCTCCCTCCAGGGAACTAGGGTTCCGTCCCCGGCAGAGGGGCCGGCAAGCCCAGCGTGCAAACTCTTCTCCTGGCCCTGTGGCCGTGGCTGAGCTGCCAGGAGCAGCAGTCACCAGAACGGAGGCCAGCTGTGCCCCACGACATCATAAAGAGCTTTTAAACACCAAGGCCCAGCCGGCGCCGTGGCTCAACAGGCTAATCCTCCGCCTTGCGGCGCCGGCACACCGGGTTCTAGTCCCAGTTGGGGCGCCGGATTCTGTCCCGGTTGCCCCTCTTCCAGGCCAGCTCTCTGCTGTGGCCCGGGAGTGCAGTGGAGGATGGCCCAGGTGCTTGGGCCCTACACCCCATGGAAGACCAGGAAAAGCACCTGGCTCCTGGCTCCTGCCATCGGATGAGCGTGGTGTGCCAGCCGCAGCGCACCGGCTGCGGCAGCCATTGGAGGGTGAACCAACAGCAAAAGGAAGACCTTTCTCTCTGTCTCTCTCTCTCTCACTGTCCACTCTGTCAAAAATAAAATAAATAAATAAATAAATAAAAATAAAAACCAAGGCCCGTGAGGGTGGGTGTGGAGAAGAGGAGCGCAGGGCCCAGCAGTGGCGAGACCAGGAGCAAGCTCCAGAGCCTGTCCCGGCCTGTGAGAGCAGGAGAGGCCACTCCTTCACGGGGCACGCTCAGTGAAGGCACACATACCTGTGCGCAGGCCCGTGAGAACCAGGCTGGGCACACGACACTCACCGTGAGCTCAGGGCAACAGGCCCAGCCACAGAAACCGCCCGCACTCTGGCACCCCTCACCAGCGAGGTGATGCCAGGCACAGGTGTGGCGCTGTGTGGCAGCATCCCAGGTCACAGTGCCAGGTTCAAGTCCTGGCTCTGCTTCTAATCCCAGCTTCCTGCCAAAGCACACCTGGGAGGCAGCAGGTTGCCCCCCCCATGGGATTCCTGGATCCTGGCTTCAGCTGACCCAGCCTAGGGTGATGCAGGCCTTTACAGAATGAACCAGCAGGTGGAAGATCTCTGTGGCTCTCTCCATCCCTCCAACCACCCCACTGCCTTTGAAATATTAAAACAATTTCTGGGGCCGGCGCTGTGATGCAGCAGGTAAAGCCGCCGCCTGCAGCGCCGGCATCCCATATGGGCACCGGTTCAGGTCCCGGCTGCTCCACTTCTCATCCAGCTCTCTGCTATGGCCTGGGAAAGCAGTGGAGGATGGCCCAAGTCCTTCGGCCCCTGCAGCCACATGGGAGATCTGGAAGAAGCTCCTGGCTTCAGACCAGTCCAGCAGATGGAAGACCTCTCTCTCTCTCTGCCTCTCTGTAACTCTGCCTTTCAAATAAATAAATAAATAAATGAGTCCCTAGAATAACCCTCCCTGCATCGTAGGCATGTTACTCATCACTCCCAGGCACCACAGAGCTCCTGAGCGCCGTCAAGAAGCCCTGTCCTCAGAGCTCCCTCTTCGTGGGAAGCCCTCCAAGCTCACGTCAGTAACCCTGCAGCCACCCACGGAGAGCCCCACCGTCAGAGAGCCAGCGGGCTCTGCGGCCCAGCGGCCGTCTCACCTGCACGCCAGGGGGGCGCTGTAGGGTTGTAGTGGACTGTACCGTCGTCTGGGCCTGAGACACTTGCTTAATGATGGTCGTGGGGGTCACCTGCCGTGCAATGATAGGTGTCCCAGGTGCCTGCCAAACAAGGGAAGGGCGTGCCGTCTAAAACAAGCTGCAAGCGAAGAAAACGCAACCCCCGGTTCCACTGCACGAAGACCCCGATCCTGACACGTAACGAGGACACTCCAGGGCCACAAGCCCAGCCACAATCTCGCGTGCCCTCCCCGCGGCAGGAGGCAGAGAACCTCTCCACACTGCCGTAAGGAGTGCCCAGGCCTCTGCGCAGTCTCTCGAGAATGCACACATCCGTACGGCCAGGAAGCTGCGCCCACCCCGGAGGGAGACGTCTCACGACCCGAGCAGGCGAAGTCCATACAAAGAGACTACGGCAATGCGCACAGCCCACAGCGACCGTGCACACACAGGCCTCCTCCCTCGGCATCGCACTCAGCAGACAAGCCCCACAGACCGCGGGGACACCACGCTGCGCTCAGACACGGGTTCTCCACAGCCTGCAGCAGGCACACAGCTGTCCACAGGATGGAGGCATGAACTCGAGGGAAACAGCTGACGTGGCGGGACAGGAAGCTGGCGGACCGCACACCAGGAGACGGGTGGCCGCCGGCAGCGTGTGGCATGTGTCCAGGAGGAGATGGCACTGCTGACCAGCGCAGAGGGCAGGCAGGGCCTCTGCTCCAACCCCAGGCGCCGTCCTCCCTGCAAGTCCAGGAGGGGCCTGCAGCCCTCCAGCCAAGACACAGTGTGGGGAGGCCCTTGAACGTGGCCCTGAAGCACTCGAGCCGCCGGCCTGCTCACAGCACACACTCGCTCACTCCACTCCACCGCTCCGCACTCTCCACGCGTGACACCCGAGAGTCCTGGCAGCTGCACGTACCAGTGATCCCCACTTTACAGCCGAGGCACAAAGAGCAGGCAGGGAGCCCAGGGTGTCTGCTCCATCCCACCTGGCCAGCCCTGCTGGGCACCAGGGGTGAGGGCTGGCTCCTCCACGCCAGCCAGAGTCCAGCGCCATCCCTGGGCCTCCCTGGCAGGGAGGGGCAGTCGCCCAATGCCCCTTGCTCACTTGGGACAGCCTGGCTGTGTGTGTGGTGGGGAGCAGGGGAGGGGCAGGGGAGGCACTCACCTGTACGGTGGAGATCTGGACAGGAGGGGCACTTGTGGGGGTTGCAGGGCGGGGCGCCATGGTGCTCTGAGGCTGGGCCTGGGCGTGGGCCTGCGCCTGCATCTGGGCCAGGGCCTGCTGAGGGATCATTAACAACTGCCCGTTCTCGCTGCGCACGAGGACCATTCCTGGGGGACAAAGGAGAGCAGCGTCAGCAAACACACCCCCACCTCGCCCGCCCCCGACAGCCAGCGGCCACAGACGACACACACAGGATCCACAGAGCAAGGGACTCTCCTCTGCAAAAAAGCCAGGGCGCTGAGCAGGGCGACCCCGCCACCGTCCGCCCCGCAGCCCCGCAGCCCCGCAGCCACACCCCCACCACCTGGACAGCCCGTGCTCACAGCTGTGCTGCCAGAGCTGGCCCCGTCCAGAGTGGCAGTGTCAGCCATGAGAGCACCTGGCCTGGGCGTGGAGACGTGGCCCACGGGACACCCCCTCTCCGAGTCACACTGCGCCCTTGACGTCCACACCACACCAGGGCGGGGGGTGCTGCCCCCTACGCTCCTCCTGAGCCCTGGCTGGCCCTGGACACGGCACCACGTTGGGAAGCGAGCCTCCAGCGCAGAGACAGCCACTCGCCGTCTTGGGTCTTCAATCGTGGGGAAGCAGACCCCTCCAGCCGGGAGCTCGCTCGCTCCAGCTCCACAGAACCGGCACCACTCGAGCTCAGGCTCCACTGAAGCGGCACAGCGTGTGCAGCGCTCGCCCTGGACTGCCCACGGCGGAGCCGGGGCTGAAGCGGCACGAGCGCACCCCACGCTCGGCCTCGGCGGAGCCTGGCAGGCAGCCGGGCCCCATCACAGCCCAGCTGAGAAGCGAGCACGGCCTTGCCGTCCCAGAGCACCCGCGTCACGTGCCGGCCACGCCAGGTGCCCCCTGCAGCTCCCCTCCTGAGGACGCCCCGGCTCCTTGTGAGCCGCAGAGCAAGCCAGAGGCCTGTCCCGCCTGGGCTCTCAAAACCCGTCACGGCACCGAGCAACGACAACGGGCTCGCCTCGAAAATCCTCGATCCAAAAAACCCAGTTCATGCCAGCTAAGAAATACCCCTTTCTAACCAGACCACACTGAAACCAACCAACCCCAACCCAGCGAGTCCCCGACAGGTCTCGCAGGCCCAAGGCCGCCACCACAGCACCCTTCAGCGCTGTGTCCATGCACGTCCGACGCCCAGGAGACCCGTCTCAGCAGACAGCACCTCGCATCAGCCCTGCAGTCGCCAGCCTAGGGGTGGGCCACAGAGCGGACACGACCACCCCGAAAGTGCACACCCAAGCTGGGGACCCCAGAGAAGGAGACCTGGTGACACCCCTGAAACCACCCCCCGGACCCCGGGGCTCAGAGCTGCAACCTCGCACCGCACAGAGCCCTCCCAGCCCAGCCTGCTCCCCCACCTGAAGACAGCTCGGGAGTGGCACGTGGCGCAGGGCAGGGGGGCAGCTCCGGGACCCCCGTGCCGTGACAGCAACAGGAGCTGTGGCCGCGCTTCCGTCACCCCCACACGTTCAGGGGCATGCTTCAGACATGCGTGAAACCCCAACACGGTTACAAGGTCAACAGAGTGCGAGTGGCGTTAAGTCAGACAGGGCCAGTGTCCGCGGACACTGTCAACTCTAAGAAATTAACAAGTACGCTGCTGACTAAACCCCGGGCTTTGTCCCATTAATGTCCTTCGTCTGTTCCAGGATCCAACCCAAGATGCTTCATCTTTGGGCCTTTGACCCCTGTGAATATACGATCTGCTATAGAAGAAATGATAGCCACAGGCTCCTGGGAGCCGTCGAAGGCTTCGCAGGCAGGACCCGGCCACATGGCTGGAGGCCTGCGGAACACCGAGACCACGGGCTCCTCGCTCCCAGCACAGGCTGCCAAAGCCCCGCCACATCCCCAGGGTGCCCCCCACCTGCCAAAGGCCGCCGCAGTGCAGCAGCCCAAGCGCAGCCTGCACAGTGCGCCGAGGCCCCTGGGAGCAGCCAGGACCAGCGACAGGCGGGCCGCTGCGGGGTGGACACCTGCTCCTTATCCCAGGGGACCGGGAGAGTTGTATGCTCTGCTGCGTTCCTGGGTCCTCAGACACACTGTGTGTGTGCACAGGCCTGTGTCTATGGTCAGACACATTGTGTGTGGGCACAGGCCTGTGTCTACAGTCAGACACACTGTGTGTGTGCACGGGGTCAGGGCACCCGGGCAGGGCCTGTGTCTATGGTCAGACACACTGTGTATGTGCACAGGCCTGTGTCTACGGTCAGACACACTGTGTGTGGGCACGGGGTCAGGGCACCCGGGCAGGGCCTGTGTCTATGGTCAGACACACTGTGTGTGTGCACAGGCCTGTGTCTACGGTCAGACACACTGTGTGTGTGCAGGGGGTCAGGGCACCCGGGCAGGGCCTGTGTCTACTCAGACACACAGTGTGTGTGCACAGGCCTGTGTCTACGGTCAGACACACTGTGTGTGTGCACAGGCCTGTGTCTACGGTCAGACACACTGTGTGTGGGCACAGGCCTGTGTCTACGGTCAGAACACTGTGTGTGTGCACGGGGTCAGGGCACCCGGGCAGGGCCTGTGTCTACGGTCAGGGTACGCGTTGGACAAGGATCCTACAGCCTACCAGAACCGCCGCAGGACTCTAAACAGGCGGCTTACCCTCTCTTGTACAGGATACATGGACTGGCAGGGAGCGAGCCACAGGGCGAGGACACACCTGTACTCAAAGGCCGGTGAAAACAGTGCCGGAGCTGCAGCCGCATCCCACTCACCAGCACCCGCGTCACTGCCAGCCAAGGGCACGGGGAGGCACACAGCAGGGGTAGCAACAGCATCACATCACTCATTCTAACAAGAAGACACACTCGCGTGCCCACCGAGAGTGCAAGGCTGCGATTCGGTGACATCATCACAGCTCTGGCTCTTGTCAACGCTGGTGACAAGCACTCGCTTCAAACGGTGAACAACCCCAGGTTCCTGTCCATGCACCTGTGCCAACACGTAACATGGGAACGTGAGACGGAAGGCCTTGAGAAAGGAGGCCGGCCACACGTCCCGCCTGTGGGCAGCTGCCCAGTGCGACGGCTCGGGACGAGCGCCGTCACGTGCCCAGCCAGGTGAGATCCTAACCCTAGTTTAGAAACAGGACACCATGGAGTGGGCAGAACCGTTCAACACTCGGGTCCTCACACTGGGTGGTTCGCTACACACACAGTAAGAACCCACATGGCAAGCAAGACAGTCCCAGGATGACACCTGCCACATGAGCTCTGTGCATCCAGCCCTGGAGCCAGGGAGGAAAACAGCAAACACCACGACCAGCCAACCCCGGGCCTGGGCCCAGGGCCATCGACACCTGAACCCCCGCCCCTCTCCTGATCCCCCAGGCGCAGGACACCACGGCAACACACAGCAATCGTCACGAGTGAGATCTGGCAGACAGCGACAGCTCGCGCTTGTGTCCTTTAGTTGTTTTTCTAAGATTTGTTTATTTGAAAGAGCAACAGAAAAGGAGACCTTCCATCCGCCGGTTCGTTCTCCAGATGGCTGCAAGGGCCAGGGCTGAGCCAGGAGCTTCCTCCAGGTCTCCCAGGTGGTGCAGGCCCCAAGCACTTGGGCCATCTTCCTCTGCTTTCCCAGGCAACAGCAGGGAGCTGGATCGGGAGTGGAGCAGCCGGGATACACACCGGCACCCACATGGGATGCCCGCGTGCAGCGGCGGCGTTACCGCTGCGTCACCTCGCCGGGCCCTCGAAGTTTGTGTCTTAATGGTTGTAAATCCTTCCCAGCATGGAAACCAGCGTTCCTCACAGGAGCACAGGAAGAGGGACACCTCGTAGCCTCGCATGTCCACCCCCCGCAGTGAGGAGCGGGGTCACTGCTCAGACTCATGTTCTCATCACTCCCACTGAACATATTTTTTTTTTTGACAGGCAGAGTGGACAGTGAGAGAGAAAGACAGAGAGACAGAGAGACAGAGAGAAAGGTCTTCCTTTGCCGTTGGTTCACCCCTCAATGGCTGCTGCGTCCGGCGTACCGCGCTGATCTGAAGCCAGGAGCCAGGTGCTTCTCCTGGTCTCCCATGGGGTGCAGGGCCCAAGCACCTGGGCCATCCTCCACTGCACTCCCGGGCCACAGCAGAGAGCTGGCCTGGAAGAGGAGCAACCAGGACAGAATCCGGCGCCCCAATCAGGACTAGAACCCGGTGTGCTGGTGCCGCAAGGCAGAGAATTAGCCTAGTGAGCCGCGGCGCCAGCCCCACTGAACATTCTTTGGCAGCTCCAGGGTATTACAGCCAATACAGTGTAACTTCCTTTCTGGGGAAGACTTAGCCGTTTTCTATTTTCCTTATCATGAAAAAGTAGGTTTTTAAATCAGAGTATGAAGTGTCTACTGGTGGCTTTGAAAGTGCACACGTGTGGAGGGGCAGCAGGCAGAGGCCTCCCCAGGGACGGACCAGCCGCCCACCACCCTCCAGAGCCCAGGGCGCTTCTCCCAGGGGTGTGCAAGCCGCACAAGCTCCTGCAGGGACTCCGCCCCCAGCTCAGGACCACGCAGAAGCAGCGGCTCGGCACTCTCACCCGCAGCCGGGTCTCCCTGGCCTCTCTGGTCACGAACCCCTTCACTGCACCTTAGCCCAGAACGACAGACACACAGACCAGCACCGACAACCACACAGGCACTTCCGGCCCAGGAAAACCGGCACAGCGCTCGGCCTGGCTCCCGCGTGCGCAGTCCCAGCCGCCTGACCTCGTCTGCACACACCGTCCAGACACGGTGCCCACCGGGACAGGACTCGCCGGCTGCAGAACCAGGCATCTGCTCCCACCCTCCCCCCGCGAGGGTCCTGGGTGCTGAGCGTGCCAACAACCACGCCTGGAGGCAGAGCCTTTGCCATGCGGCCTGTGCCAAGCAAACCACCACCCCGCGGGAGCAACAGCATGGCTAGGGAGCTGCGCCCAGGGCCTGCGCCTCCCAGGGCCTGTCCCAGGCAGCCCCTGGCCTGGGCTGCCCGCCACAGCCATCAGGAGAGCACACAGCCAGAGCTGAGCACGGAGCTCTGGGGACTTCCTGCCTTGCTTTTTTAAAGATTTATTTTACTTATTTGCAAGTCAGAGTTAGAGAGAGAGGGCGAGAGAGAGAGAGAGAGAGAGGTCTTCTGTCTGATGGTTCACTCCCCCATAAATGACAATACCCAGGCCCGAGCCAGACTAAAGCCAGGAGCCAGGAGCTTCTTCCTGGTCTCCCACGTGGGTGCAGGGGCCCAACACCTGGGCCGTCCTCTGCTGCTTCCCCACCATCAGCAGGGAGCTGGACAGGAACTGGAGCAGCGAGGACTCGAACCAGCGCCCACATGGGATGCTGGCATGGCAGGCGGCAGCTTAACTCGCTGTGCCACACCACTGGCCCCACTTCCTGCTTTTTAAATCTCAAGACGCTTGACTCCGAGGGGCAGAAGGCTGGTGGCGGGGGCGCCCATCGCAGCCCCGCAGGCTGCAGCAGGCACAGCACGTCGGGGGCAGTACTGGGGCGAGGGGGCAGGCACAGCCTGTGTGGCCTCTGCCCCCGCGCTGCCTTGGGCCTTCAAGGGCAGCCGAGTCTGTCTCGACCTTGACACCCACTCTTCTCCAGCGCCTGGCCTTTGCGAAGGCTGCCCGTGGCCCTGACTGGCAGGAGACAGCAGTGAGCCCGCACCCCCTAGCCTTGGTGGGGCGCACTCCCACCCTCTCTCAGCTGTGCCCCACAAGGGCTCTAACTGCACTCCTCCCCCTCTCCACAAGCCATGCTCCCGCCTGACACGCCCTTCTCCCTGCAGACCCAGGACTGTGTGAGGTCAAAGGTGAGTCCCCCTCCAGGGGGCTTACCCTCGCGCCTGCCCAGGCCCAGGGCTGTCACTGAGGGCATCTTGGTGTCCTGGTGGCTCGGTGAGCGTGAACCCCCCAAGGCGGGCCTCAGGGACCCTCAGCACAGGCTGACCTGACACCCCTTTCGCCTGGCTTGCGCTGGTCAGGCTCCACGGCTCCCTGGCCCCCAGTCCACCCCCATCCCTGCCTCATCCGCATCCCTGGCCCTGGTGGCTTTAGTTTCTAAAAGTAAACTCTCCGTTTACACTAACATTCACCCCTGGTTCAGACCGTCTGGGTGTCGGCTTCCTGGGGGCTGAGGCTCCGGTGACCGCCTCCTCCCAAGGCCGGCGGCTGAGGGTCCCGGCCACCAACAAAAGCCCCACAAAAAGGCAGAGACCAAAACAGGGACCTGGTAACCGTCACCAAGAACCCCTGCACACACAGGGGAAGTCCAAGGTGAAAGTTCACAGGCCGTCCGAGCCACGCCCCAGAAGACACTGTGGGGAGCAGGAGAGAGAACATTTCAAGCAAAGAGATGGGAAAACCCAAGGGATCGCTCCAGAAACCCTGCAGCGATCCCAGAGGAGGGACAGAAAGAACCAGGCCAGGCAGAGGTCACCAGGCAAGTGCGGGCCCCAGACGACAGGGCTCACCGGAGTCAGCCAGGGAAGGGGGCAGGCCCTGGGCGAGGAGAGAAACGCCGACCGTCTCACGGAAGAAACAGCCAGACACCCAGAGCCTCACAGCCCCCACGAGCCCGGTGGGGCAGGACGACAGCGGGAGGGCTCAGAGCTCTGACCACAAGGCCAGACCGGGTGACCCGCAAAGGGACAGAAGTAGCAGCGGGTCAGTCCCACGGCCTCCTGAGAACAGAGAGGCTAACTACGAAAGCCAAAGCAGGGTCCAGGGGACGCTGGACTTCACCCCAGGACACGGAGCCGCGAGAACGGGGGGCGTGGCCACGCGCCCCAGGTCCACAGAGCGCGGCTGCCCAAAGCGTCAATGGGCAACCCCAGGAGGGGCTGCGCTGGCCCAGCAGTGGAGTGGCCACCTCTGGGGGGGCTGGGCCTACAGAGATTGGTGCGCACTAAAAACCCCACTCTTCCCGCCAGGAATGTGGGGGCAGGCCCTGCAGGTGAGCGGCAGCCCACATGGGTGCCAGTCTCGCTACTCTGCTTCCAGTCCAGCCCCCGCTAGTGGCTGGGAAAAGCAGTGGAAGGTGGCCCAAGTGTCTGGGCCCCTGCTGCCCACATGGGAGACCCACATGAAGCTGCAGGCTCCTGGCTTCAGCCTGGCCCAGCCCTGCACCTGGGGAGTGGACCAGCGGATGGAAGGGCTCACTCTCTAACTTTTGAGATAACTAAATCTTTAAAAAATTAAAAAAAAAAAAAAGATAGCTGTGTGACTTCTTCAAAGTTTAAAATTTCTAAATGCTGGCCGGCACCACGGCTCACTAGGCTAATCCTCCGCCTGCGGCGCCTGCACCCCAGGTTCTAGCCCCGGTTGGGGCACCGAATTCTGTCCGGTAGCTCCACTTGCAATCCAGCTCTCTGCTGTGGCCCGGGAAGGCAGCAGAAGATGCCCACGTCCTTGGGCCCTGCACTCACGTGGGGGACCCAGAAGCAGCTCCTGGCTCCTGGCTTCAGATCAGCGCAGCTCCGGCCGTTGTGGACATCTGGGGAGTGAACCAGTGGATGGAAGACTTTTCTCTCTCTCTCTCTCTCTCTCTCTCTGGCTCTACTTCTCTCTGTAACTCTGCCTTTCAAGTAAATAAAATAAAAAATAAAATAAAACTTTAAAAAAAACAAAACCTGCTCACAACCAAGCCAAACACTGTCTCTTTCACCATCACACGGCCAACAGCAGTGCTGCGAGGCGGCCTGGCATGTGCGAGGCGGCCTGGCGTGTGCGAGGCGGCCTGGCGTGTTGCTCGTATTCCACTAACGACGAAGCGTCCGGCCCAGGTCCAGCCCAGCGCTGTGCAGTGTGTGCACACCCCAACCACCGCCATGAACCATGGAGCCCCGATACATGGCTGAAGACAAAGACAGCCCAGGCAGGGAGTGGGGGACGGTGACCACAACTCCTCCACGCTGACCTGCAGGTGCGATGCCGGCAGCTCTGTGTGGTGCCACCACGATGGTTCTAATACACACAGGGGCCGGCGTCGCGGCGCAGCAGGTCAACCCGCTGCTCGCAAGGTCGTGTCCCACAGAGTGCCAGCTGCAGGCCCGGCTACGCTGCTCCTTACCCAACCCAGCTCCCTCCTGACGCGCCTGGGGGACAGAGGGTGGCCCGCGAGCTTGGTCCCTGCCACAAAGCAGTCCGATGGAGTTCCAGGAGGCTGGCTTCAGCCTGGCCCAGTCCAGCTGCTGTGCACATCTGGGGCGAGAACGAAGGGATGCCAATGCCCAACGCACACTCCCCCGTGTGTCCCCCTCTTCAATGAAGAAGAGAAAGAGGAAGAGACGCAGGGGGTGACACTGCCCGATGCAGGTGCAGTGTGGGCACAAGGCAAACGGACCAGTGAAGCTCACAGGGACACAGGCAAAGGGGCGTTCAGCAAGTGGGACAATGGACCACGCCCTCGGACGCACACCTCACAGCGCGCCAGAAGCCACTCCCACTCCCAACTGCCAGAGCACAGACATGTCAGGCAGGGACGCTCCAGGAACGACAGCAGAGCACAGCCCTGCGTGAAGAACAAGTGGAGAACCTGGACGTGTCCAACCCAAGACCCTGCTCAGAGGATGGAGGGACAACCACAGACGGACGGAAATCCCTACAAAGCACGCATCTAATACAGGACTTCATTCAAGTTACGGGATTCTAGAAAAACTCCAAAGAAAATAACCCCATACAAAAAGTGGCAACAGAGCCAACTTTTTTTTTTTTTTTTTTTTTGGACAGGCAGAGTTAGACAGTGAGAGAGAGAGACAGAGTGAAAGTCTTCCTTCCGTTGGTTCACCCCCCAAATGGCCGCTATGGCCGGTGTCGCGCTGATCCGAAGCCAGGAGCCAGATGCTTACTCCTGGTCTCCCATGGGGTGCAGGGCCCAAGCACTTGGGCCATCCTCCACTGCACTCCCGGGCCACAGCAGAGAGCTGGACTGGAAGAGGGGCAACCGGGACAGAATCTGGCACCCCGACCGGAACTAGAACGCGGGGTGCCGGTGCCACAGGCGGAGGATTAGCCTAGTGAGCCGCGGCACCAGCCCAGAGCCAACATTTCACCAAAGATGATGCATGGAAGCCAACGAGCACGGTGGTCGTCAGGGAGGTGCCACGCGGGACACGCCCACGGAGAAGGCCAAGCACCAAGCCTGCGCGCGCGAACGCCGGGACAGTGAGGACACTCGCCACTGCTGGTGGGATCTCTGAACAGCTCTGCTTTGCTTTCTTAGATCGGTTTCTCAACGAGTGACAGGGAAAAAGCGAGAAAGAGAGTGCCCGCCTGTTCACTGCTTCGCGCTCCCAAATGCCCCCACAACCAGCACAGCTGGGCCAGGCCAAAGCCAGGAACTCCACCGGCTCCCCACGTGGGCGGCGGGGACCGGCCTCTCTCGGCCATCAGCACTGCCTCGCAGGGCGCCCACCAGCAGGCAGCAGCTCAGGAGGCAGAGGCGGGGCTCCATGCCGGCCACTCCCACGCGGGCCACAGCGCCCCAGAGGCAGCTGCACCCACTACGGCCACGCCCACCCACCCCACACCCAGGAACTCACTTACAAGGGACGAAAACACACAGCCCAAAAAAGTCCGTGCGTTACTCACACCCAAGGTGGCCAAAGCCAACAGCCAAAACCCAAAACACACCAACAGGAAGAGGCAAGCCATTTCTGACCCGCGCGTCACAGCGCCAGGGATGGAAGGGACGGAGGCCACAGCAACATGATTGCCTGGACGCGGCTGAACACAAGCCCCCGCCCCGCACGCTCCGTTACCCACAGCTCCAGGGCACACCCGGCTCCAGCACCGAAGGCCGACCCGA
The DNA here is from genome assembly GCA_949820135.1 of Sylvilagus floridanus. Lineage (NCBI taxonomy): Eukaryota > Metazoa > Chordata > Mammalia > Lagomorpha > Leporidae > Sylvilagus > Sylvilagus floridanus. The sequence goes on from OX463231.1 coordinate 128,352,934, forward strand.
GGCTGCAGCGGACACGGGCCATGGGGGAGGAAGAGGGTGGGGGCGAGAAGGGCAGGTTTCTGGGGTCGCCGGGCTGCACCTCCTGACCAGGCATGATGCACGGCGCCCACCCACATCAAAACCCGTCCAACTGCCAAACATGCTTCTGCGCGCTGGACCTCGACAAGCCTCCCAGCACACGTCCGGCCCTTGCAAGAGGAGAAAGCAGCGTGGTTTTAAGGTGCATCATCTTCTCCCCAGCACCCTCCAGCCCGGCGCGGCCAGCGGCAGGCGAGCTGCACACACAGACCACGGCCAGCCAGGGAAGCAGAGGTCATGGCAAGCAGCTGCCCCGCCACAGAGACCCTGGGCTCCGAGGGCTGGAACATGTGCACAGACTTTACTGGTTGAGCATCCATAATCCGAAATCCACGATGCTCCAAACCCGGAGCTCCGCGAGCAGCCACAGGAGCCCCGGGAAGCACAGCCCTCATCTCCCACAGTGGCAGGCCAGGGGGAGTCCTGGCAGCTCCAAAAACCACACTGCGCAGCCTCCGGGGGAAAGGAGCCCCCGGATGCCAGGGGAGCCTTGCTCCTGCAGGAGGCGCAGTTGGGCAGTACGCAAAAGCCCTGCAGGAAACTGACCAGCAGGTGGTGCAGCCCGAGGTGGATCAGCCTCTCCAAGAGATTAGAGGGATTGGCCACTGCTGACCCCAGCTACGACCGCACCCAGGGTCACTGTGCTCCCGTAAGGCGGGGGGAGGCAGGCAGCCCAAACGCCCAAGTCTCCCCAGGGCGACGGGCTGGCCTATGTGTCGGCAGGTGGTCTGCAGAGCGGTCTGCCAGCCGAGGGCCCCGGCACACGGCCAAACTTCACGGTGCACAGCCGCCACTCAGAACGAAGCAAGCACCAACCACGGCGAATCTCACCAGGGACATTTTCTACTAATGATTTTTTTGGTTACCTAACTTATCTTTTTAAAAAAAAAAATCTTTATTTATTTGAAACACAGAGTTACAGAAAGGCAGAGGCAGAGGCAGAGGCAGAGAGAGAGAGAGAGAGAGAGAGAGAGAGAGAGGTCTTCCATCCACTGGTTCACTCCCCAACTGGCCGCAATGGCCAGAGTTGTGCCGATCTGAAGCCAGGAGGCAGGAGCTTCTTCCAGGTCTCCCATATGGGTGCAGGGGCCCAAGCACCTGGTCCGTCCTCCACTGCTTTCCCAGGCCACAGCACAGAGCTGGACCGGAAGTGGAGCAGTCGGGACTCTAATCCGGCACCCACGTGGGATGCTGGCATTGCAGGTGGTGGCTTTACCCACTACACCACAGCACCAGCCCCTAATTAACTCTGACTCAACAGGAATGCTTACCCTTGAAGCCTGCTGTAACAGGGTGCACCGCTCAGCACAGCAGGAAACTGTCAACCCGAGTCCCTGAGGTTACCCACCAGTTCAAAGACCTTCCGTTCACTTTCCCTTCTAAAGCAGCTGAGCTGACGGCCAGACACGGATCTGCACCCGCACACCTGGAACCAGAGCTGACGGCCAGACACGGGTCTGCACCCGCACACCAGGAACCAGAGCTGACGGCCAGACACGGGTCTGCACCCGCACACCTGGAACCAGAGCTGACGGCCAGACACGGATCTGCACCCACACACCAGGAACCAGAGCTGACGGCCAGACACGGATCTGCACCCGCACACCTGGAACCAGAGCTGACGGCCAGACACGGATCTGCACCCGCACACCTGGAACCAGAGCTGACGGCCAGACACGGATCTGCACCCGCACACCTGGAACCAGAGCTGACGGCCAGACACGGGTCTGCACCCGCACACCAGGAACCAGAGCTGACGGCCAGACACGGGTCTGCACCCGCACACCTGGAACCAGAGCTGACGGCCAGACACGGGTCTGCACCCGCACACCTGGAACCAGAGCTGACGGCCAGACACGGGTCTGCACCCGCACACCTGGAACCAGAGCTGACGGCCAGACACGGATCTGCACCCACACACCTGGAACCAGAGCTGACAGCCAGACACGGATCTGCACCCGCACACCTGGAACCAGAGCTGACGGCCAGACACGGATCTGCACCCGCACACCTGGAACCAGAGCTGACGGCCAGACACGGATCTGCACCCGCACACCTGGAACCAGAGCTGACGGCCAGACACGGATCTGCACCCACACACCAGGAACCAGAGCTGACGGCCAGACACGGGTCTGCACCCACACACCTGGAACCAGAGCTGACGGCCAGACACGGGTCTGCACCCGCACACCTGGAACCAGAGCTGACGGCCAGACACGGGTCTGCACCCGCACACCAGGAACCAGAGCTGACGGCCAGACACGGATCTGCACCCGCACACCTGGAACCAGAGCTGACGGCCAGACACGGATCTGCACCCGCACACCTGGAACCAGAGCTGACGGCCAGACACGGATCTGCACCCGCACACCTGGAACCAGAGCTGACGGCCAGACACGGGTCTGCACCCGCACACCTGGAACCAGAGCTGACGGCCAGACACGGGTCTGCACCCGCACACCTGGAACCAGAGCTGACGGCCAGACACGGATCTGCACCCGCACACCAGGAACCAGAGCTGACGGCCAGACACGGATCTGCACCCGCACACCTGGAACCAGAGCTGACGGCCAGACACGGATCTGCACCCGCACACCAGGAACCAGAGCTGACGGCCAGACACGGATCTGCACCCGCACACCAGGAACCAGAGCTGACGGCCAGACACGGATCTGCACCCGCACACCTGGAACCAGAGCTGACGGCCAGACACGGATCTGCACCCGCACACCTGGAACCAGAGCTGACGGCCAGACACGGATCTGCACCCGCACACCTGGAACCAGAGCTGACGGCCAGACACGGATCTGCACCCGCACACCTGGAACCAGAGCTGACGGCCAGACACGGATCTGCACCCGCACACCTGGAACCAGAGCTGACGGCCAGACACGGATCTGCACCCACACACCAGGAACCAGAGCTGACGGCCAGACACGGGTCTGCACCCACACACCTGGAACCAGAGCTGACGGCCAGACACGGGTCTGCACCCGCACACCTGGAACCAGAGCTGACGGCCAGACACGGATCTGCACCCACACACCAGGAACCAGAGCTGACGGCCTGACACGGATCTGCACCCGCACACCTGGAACCAGAGCTGACGGCCAGACACGGATCTGCACCCGCACACCAGGAACCAGAGCTGACGGCCAGACACGGATCTGCACCCGCACACCTGGAACCAGAGCTGACGGCCAGACACGGATCTGCACCCGCACACCAGGAACCAGAGCTGACGGCCTGACACGGATCTGCACCCGCACACCTGGAACCAGAGCTGACAGCCAGACACGGATCTGCACCCACACACCTGGAACCAGAGCTGACGGCCAGACACGGATCTGCACCCACACACCAGGAACCAGAGATGACGGCCAGACACGGGTCTGCACCCGCACACCTGGAACCAGAGCTGACGGCCAGACACGGATCTGCACCCACACACCAGGAACCAGAGCTGACAGCCAGACACGGATCTGCACCCGCACACCTGGAACCAGAGCTGACGGCCAGACACGGATCTGCACCCACACACCAGGAACCAGAGATGACGGCCAGACACGGATCTGCACCCGCACACCTGGAACCAGAGCTGACGGCCAGACACGGATCTGCACCCACACACCAGGAACCAGAGATGACGGCCAGACACGGGTCTGCACCCGCACACCTGGAACCAGCGCAGGTGCTGGGGCGGCCATCCCAGGAGCACGCCCACAGCAGCACAGCGGCCCACAAGGCGGCGTCCCACCATCTGAGCACCGGCTCAAGTCCCGGCAACTCCACTATGATCCAGCTTCCAGTGATGTGCCTGGGAAGGCAGCAGCTGACGGCCCCTGCCACCCACACAGAGACCAGGATGGAGCTCCTGGCCCCTGGCTTGGCCTGGCCCAGACCAGGCTGTTGTAGTCATCTGGGAAGTGACCCTAGAGACAGAAGATCTGGCTGTCCCTCCCCCTCTCCCCCTCCCTCTCCCCTCCCTGTGCCCCCTTCCCTGTCTATCCCTCCCTCTCTCCCTCCCTCCCCGTCTCCCCCTGCCTCCGTCTCTCTCTCCCTCCCTCTCTGTCCCTCTCTCCCTCCCTCCCTCTCTCCCTCCCTGTCTCTCTGCCTTTCAAATAAATAGGAGAAAGGTCTTCCATCCATTAGTTCACTCCCCAGATGGCCACAACAGCCAGAACTGCACCAACCCAAAGCCAGGAGCTTCTTCCAAGTCTCCCACACATGTGCAGAGGCCCAAGGTCACAGCAAAGAACTCAATCAGAAGTGGAGCAGCCAGGACTTGAACCGGTGCCCATACGGGGTGCCAGCACTGCAGTCGGCAGCCTTACCTGCTATGCCACAGCGCCAGCCCCTCAAATAAATAAACCTTTGAGGTGTGGGGGAAGCTGGCACGGTACGCTGCCGCTGTCCCGCCTGGTCCCCAGGGTCCACGTGCCGCACAGGTCCCTCCACGGGCCACCTAGCGAGGGACCTGCCCTAGACCCCGGTACTTCCTCCTCTCCACCCTCCCCCCCTTCCCATGCAGACCCCAGACCTCCCAGCCCACTGCCCACCCTGGCTTCCCCTCACAGGCGTCCCCCACCCACTGAGCTACTGGTGCCACACTCCAAGGCTCGGCTGGCACCCTCCATCACCCCACTCCGCCCCACCACTTCCAGCCCGGCACTCCCACCACACGGCCCCTCAGGGCTGGGGCACAGCCCCCAACCCTCCTCTCGCAGGAATGAGGCTCCTGAGACCCCGCTGCCACCTGCACCTGCCACCGCACAGTGGTCCGAGCGCCAGCTGATAGCCACCTGTCCTCGCGTGAGCTCCCTGGAGGCGGAGGCCAATGGCCTGGAGAAAAGTGCAGAGAACCCACACACAGGCTTTGCCACAAAGGCACGGCAGCTCCCCGTCAGCCTGCGCGTCTCCTCCTTCCAACCCCAGAGCCTTCAGAGCGGCCACACCTCTGCAGCAGGGCAGTGTCTGCAAAGAGCGACTTCCTGCGCTCCCTCCCGAACACTGACCGACCCGACACCCACCTCCCTCGGCGCCTGCAGGCCACCCGCCCAGTCCCAGGCACACTGCTGCACGAGTCCTCCCCCCAGCCCCCCCCCCACCCTCTCCTACTGCTGGGTGGGTGGGGTCTGGGCCAGCGGGCAATGGGGCCACAGCGCTCACCCAGGCAGGCGCTGTGCCCCAGCGGCACTTTCCGGCGAGGCACCTGCTGTCACTCGTCCACATACAGGCTTCACCCCGCGCTGGGGCTCCCTCAGACATGGGACGAAGGCCCGGGCGCCCGAGCCCAGCACCTGCTCTGGGCTACAAGGTGCGAAGTGGGGGGGCCCGAGTCACCATGGGGACAAGCCCACGGCAAACAGCAGCGCTGGCCTTCAGTCCTGCCAGGGCTTCCTGACCCCAGAACACCAGCTCCTCGACTCCGAGTTGACTGCGAAGGCTCACCACACTTCGGTGACGGACTTGGGGATCACTGACCTGTGGGGGCCAGGGCTGTGGCGTGGTGGGTGAAGCTGTCGCCTGCAACGTGGGCATTCCAGCCGGGCGCCGGGCTGGGTCCCGGCTGCTCCACTGCCAGTCCAGCTCCCTGCTAATGGCCTGGGGAAAAGCAGCAGCAATGGCCCCTGCCACCCACACAGGAGACCCAGAAGCAGCTCCTGGCTCCTGGCTCCAGCCTGGCCCAGACCTGGCTGTTGTGGCCATCTGGGGAGTGAACTAGTAGATGGAAAATTCATTCTCTCTCTCCTTCCCTCCCACTCTGCCTTTCAAATAAATCTCTTCTTTTTAAGATTGATTTTATTTATTTGAAAGAATTACAGGATGGGAGGGGAGAAGCCTTCCATCCACTGGTTCACTCCCCAAATGGCCACAACGGCCAGAGCTACGCCGATCTGAAGCCAGGAGCTTCTCCCAGGTCTCCCACGTGGGTGCAGGGGCCCAAGCACTTGGGCCATCTTCTACTGCTTTCCCAGGGCACAGCAGAGAGCTGGATCGGAAGTGGAGCAGCTAGGACTCGAACCGGCGCCACATAGGATGCCAGCACTGCAGGCGGTGGCTCTACCGGCTACGTCACAGCACCAGCCCCAATAAAGAAATCTTGAAAGAAAGAAAGGAAGAGTTATAGATGTGCTACCACACCACTGTGTCTGGGCTGTGCACACACCCATGCGGGAAGCAGAGCTCAGAGCAGACCCAGAGCCCTCCCAGCCTTGTCCGGCCACTCCACGTGGGCTGCTCCACCCCACCCTGGGCCCCCACACACACTGCCTGTACCTCCCACATCAACAAAGGCACAGCCTTACCCAAAATGTCGGAAAGGGACGAATCCAGGGAAGGAGCCACACCCCTCTCTGTGAGTCTGAAATTTTGCAATTAAAAACGGAGGCAGGGGCCAGTGCTGTGGCGGAGCAGCTAAAGCCGCCACCTGCAGGGCTGGCATCCCACGTGGGTGCCAGTTCTAGTCCCGGCTGCTCCACTTCCCATCCCGCTCTCTGCTGTGTCCTGGGGAAGCAGTGGAGGATGGCCCAACGCCTAGGGCCCTGCACCCACGTGGGAGACCTGGAAGAAGCTCCTGGCTTCAGGTCGGCGCAGCTCCAGCCGCTGCGGCCAATTGGGGAGTGAACCAGCAGATGGAAGACCTCTCTCTCTTTCTGCCTTTCAAATAAATATAAATCTAAAATGAAAGAGACAAGAAGGAAAGGCACGCTCGGCAGTGCTGGGCACAGGTGGGCGGTGCACTGGGAGGTCTGGGGCCGAGGAGCAGCCAGAGGTCACGGTCCCTCGCCAGCGGCTGCGAAGCTGGACGCCTCCACCTCCACACGTGCAGGTCAGTGCAGGCAGCACACCAGGGTGTCTGTGCCTGCAGGGCACGGGGTCAGCAAACACTAACCTCACAGACGCCCCCCCAAAATCAGAGACCACAGCGTTTCGACAGAAGCTGAACGATGAGACCTGCGTTCCTGGATAAGCAGACACGACTTAAAACAAGCCTAAATTGCTACAATGACTTCCCAGCCATTCAATGACAGCAGGAATATGGTCCCCCTGCCCAGCACTGCCCACCTCCACCTGCTCTCAACTCCGCTGGGCACAGGCTCTGGTCAGGGCCACAGCTAATACACCCCTACCGCCCGCAATGCTGGCATCCCGCAAGGGCACCAGACCCCAAGCTGCTCCACTTCTGATCCAGCTCCCTGCTAACGGCCTATGAAAGCGGCACAAGATGGCCAAGTGCCTGGGCCCCTGCACCTGTGCGGGACACCCGGCGGAAGCGCCTAGCGTTGGCTTGGCTCAGCACTGGCTATTGTGGCCATCTGGGGAGTGAACAGATGGAAGATCTATTTCTCCCTCTCTGTAATTCTTTCATATAAATAATCCTGAAAAAATGTTAAGGATATCTGAAATACTTCACAAAATCCAAGGACAAGCCTAGAACCGGGAGCGTCTCTTCCGCTCACACCTGATGGGCCAACACCAGCACGGAAGGGGCAGCGGGGGCCGCAGCAGGGAGGGACGGACTGGCCAGGGCCCCGCACTGTCTCGCCATCTCCTCGCTCCACACAGCAACTCCAAAGCAGTTTTCCCCCTAAAACTCTGCAGATGGGTCCCTGGACACACGTGGTCTCACACGCCCACACACATGCACACACGGGGTCAGCCTGGGTACGCGTGCCCAGGGGCAGCTGGCAGGCACCCCAGGCACCTGATGCCGCTCTCGCCTTCACAAAACCTTCTCTCTGCCAGAGGTGGGGACTGTGTTCTGCCAAGGCCTCCTGGAGATTCCTGAAGTCACGCGCGGGTCCGTGGGTTGCACAGGCTCAGCCACCTTCTTGCAGACAGCTCCACCTCTCAGAGGGGAGGGGCCCAGCTCCGATCCCCCAAACCTGGTCCCTGAGTCACACTCCTGCTCACAGCTTCCATGTCTTTTAAAAAATTATAGGGGGCAGGCACTGTGGCACAGCGGGTGAAGCCGCCACCTGCAGTGCCGGCATCCCATACGGGCGCCAGTTCGAATCCTCACTGCTCCACTTCCAATCCAGCGCTCTGCTGTGGCCTGGGAAAGCAGTGGAAGGTGGCCCAAGTGCTTGGGCCCCTGCACCCACGTGGGAGACCTGGAAGAAACTCCTGGCACCTGGCTTCAGATCGGCGTAGCTCTGGCTGTTGTGGCCAGTTGGCGAGTGAACCAGTGGATGGAAGACTCCTCTCTCTCCTGCCTCTCCTGTCTCAGTGTAACTCTGCCTTTCAAATAAAAAAAAAAAAAAAATCACGGGGGTATCCACCGGGCAGAACACTAAGATGTTACCTGGGAGGCCCACATCCCACATCTGAGGGCCTGCTCTGAGTCCTAGCTACTCTGCTTCCAATCTGCCTTCTCATTGATGGGCACCCGAGGGAGGCCCAGGTGGTGCTCCTGGCTCCAGCCTGGCCCAGGCCTTCCCGTTAAGGGCATCTGGGGAGTGAATCAGTGGATGGAAGACATCTGTCCATCTGTCTGTTTCCCGCCCCCACCAAACTGCTTTTCAAATAAAGGGAAAAGTAAGTAAATTTAAAACAAAATTAAATTAAAAAGCCTGCCTACACTAAGTGCTGGTGAGGACGTGGAGCAGCGGAAACCTTGGCTCCACAGGGTGAAGAGTAACCAGCGCAGCAGCCACACGAGCAGCCCGGGGTCTCTGCACATGGCTCAGCGACCCGCTCCCCCCACCCCACATACACACAGCCACACTGCCAGTTACGCCAACAACCACGAGCCAGAAGCCCATGTGGCCTCCTGAGAGCGGAGCAGGTAAACAGAAGCGACTCAGTGCAACGCTCACACTGCTGTGTGCACACCAACACAGGTGACCCTCGCAACATGAGTGAGGGTGCCACACAGCCCCACGGCGCAGGGCACGCAGCACGGCCCCCACGGGCGTCGGCCTGGGCCAGAGGGCCTGACAGAACAGCCCCATCGCATGGCCTGTGTCTTAATCAGCATGGGGGTCACACGGGCGTGTGCGTTTCTCAGAACTCAGCCATACACATGGAGTACGTTTTGTTGAACACGAAGTATGCTCCCCCCAAATACCCGCGCGAAGGGAAACAGCGCAAACCCTCGACTACCACCACTCCACTGACACAGCCGCGGGAAATCCACAGGTGGACTGGCCAGGCCCCCGCTGGCCCGCCCTGGGCGACGAGCCCGCCCAACAGCGTCCGCACACCAGGCCCAAGCAGAGCTAAGCCTCGTGCTTACAGGCAGACACGCTCCACCCTGGCCGAGGGAAGCGGAACGCGTCTCAGACTACTCTTCTCCAAAACCTCCGTGCAGTTTCAGGGCGTGAACCGAGGCCGCTTCCTGAGAGTCCGACACACGCACAGAGCAGCTTCCCAGTTAAAACAGCTCTGGATGATGGCCCCCAGGTCCTGCTAAGCACCCTGGTGCAGCAGGTCAAGCCTCCACCCATGTGTTCATGTCCTGGCCGTTCCATCTGCAATCCAGCTCCCTGCTAATGCCTGGGGAAAGCAGAGGAAGACGGCCTGAGCATTTGGACCCCTGCGTCCCCGTGGGAGACAGACCCGGAGGGAGCCCCTGGCTCCTGGCTTCAGCCTGGCCCAGTCCTGGTGCTGTGGCCTTCTAGGGGGTGAACCAGCAGATAGGAGACCTCTGGTCTCTCCCTCCCTGTTAATCTCACTTTCACAAATAAGTAAATCAATCCTTAGAACAGTAATAAAAGACAGAAGCGCACAGCAGCCCCGCACTGCAATGCTGTATTGCTATAATCCTGGATCTCTTTAAGTAGGTAAGATAAGCCAAGCAGGTGAATTTAAGTTTACGCTATCAAGGAAAGAGAAGCGAGTCCAGCCCCAGAGAATGAGCAGGCAGGGCGAAGTCCGGACTCAAGCTCCCGTGACCGCCCAACAGCGCCACCCGTGCCGACATCTCACAGGGACACGAGGCTTCTTGGGGTGAGGACAGGCCTGGGGCACAGGAAACCAGGGAGGACGCGGGGACCTCTCATGCCAGGACAAACGGCACGAGTACACAGCCATCCTGGGCCCACTTCCAGGGACACACACCAACTCGCCCCCGGTGGTTCGAAGAGTCCAAGGAGGAAAACCCGGCACGCGCACAGCGTGTTTAATCTCAGGTGGCAGCTGGAGTCCAACCACGCGGGCTCGAAGCCACACTGCGACAACCACTCGCAGTCTAAGCAACTGCCCCCGGACACACGCCTCGCACGCTCCCCAGCCAGGCTGTGCAGGCTGTCCCCCCGCCCACCCAGGGTCCCCACCCAGACCTGCTCCACACTCGCTGAGGAACCGGATGATGCCCGTTTCCGTCACGGATGTGGGCCTGGCACTCCGTGAGAACTGCAACAGGCCCGGGGAGCACACAGCCCTCCAGTCACGTGAACCCAGAACCGAGGCGGGGACGGCACTCGCCTTGGGCGACGAGCCCGGTCTACTCCACAGCCGCGTCCACTGCGCAGGCTCTGCCTTTACGAAACCCTGTGAACGTGCATCAGACACACTCAAAGAAGATAAGCAGCCTCTGAACATGTACTTATTTAGAAGGCAGAGTCGCAGAGAGGCAGAGAGAGGGTCTTCTTCCATCTGCGGGCTCCCTCCCCAAATGGCCACAACAGCTGCAGCGGGGCCAATCCAAAGTCCGGAGCCTGGAGCTTCCTCCGGGTCCCCCACCCCGGTGCAGGGACCCAAGCACTTGGGCCATCTTCTACTGCTTGCCCAGGCCACAGCAGAGAGCTGCATTGGAAGTGGAGCAGCCGGGTCCCAAACCAGCGTCCACACGGGATGCCGACACTGCAGGCGGCGGCCCCATCCGCTCCGCCACAGCACTAGGTGGGGAGTTCAGGAGGTCGATCCAGAGCACCCCAAGTGCAGTGGACGAGCCCTGCTGTGTGAGCTCTTCCCTCAGACACCTGGTCTACCGCAGACCCTAGTCCGGACCAGGCAGAGCAGACTCCCAGGGTACCCACAGGTCCCCAGCAAGGAGCTGCGCCTTCGTGTCCTAAACACCAGCAGCAGCGACTTGCTCTCACCTAAACGCATCCCCACTTCACGCCAGGACTGCCCAGTGTGCTGGGGCCGAAGCAGCATTTGGCCCGGGGGTTAAGGCACCCACGTCCACAGCTGACCCCCAGCTTCCTGCCCCTACAGGCCTCGGGAGGCAGTGAGGGAGGGGTCAGTGTGTGGGGTCCCAAGCCACAGCCCAGACACGCGGTCCTTCCAGAAGTCCTTGTGTCCGAGAGCTCCACCAGACGACGGGGCGGCCAGGGCATCAGCGGCAGGGGTTAGAGACCACTTGGGATGCCCACGTCCCCCACCGCAGCCTGGGTCTGGCTCCCGGCCCCACTTCCAATTTCAGCTTCCTGATACCGCACACCGGGGAGGCAGCAGTGATGGCTCAATGGGAGACACGGATGGGCTCTTGGCTCCCGGCCTCAGCGTGGTCCAGTGCCAGCTGATGCAGGAATCTGGGGAATGAAGCGGTGGATGGAGTGTGTGTGTGTGTCTGCCTTGCAAATAAAACAAAGTAATTAAAACAAATGACAGAGAAAATCACTTCAAATGATGCATCAGCCCCTGTCCTAGGTGGGAGGCGAGGTCACTCACATGAGAGGCCACGTGTGTGTGAGGTCATGCATGTGCCAGTCACATGGGAAACTCATCCCTCCAGAGCAGAGCCCTGCACAGAGGGGCACCGTCACGTCGGAGCTCACAGGCCAGCAGAACCAAGACCTGGTCACACACGAAGCAGGACGGAGAGTCCAGAGGATGCCCAGCCCGAAAAGTCTCAGCGGGGCAGCGCCAGGGCCCTGCCTGCTCTGAAGGCATCCGAGGTGACAGTGGTGGGGTGAGGGGAAGGGGCCCATGCCCGGACGCGGCCACTGTGCAAGCACTGGGCCCCTCCAACGGCAAGGGGGCTCGGTCTCTGGGGAACAAACCCAGCGTGGCCCCAGGAGAGTCCCCTGGTTCCCACGTAAGTGACGTTCAGTCACACCACAAAGGACGGCTTCGCAGGAGCCAGAGGTCTATCTCCAGAAACCCAGCACCCATCCCTCCCGGCGCCCCCAGCCTGCCCTTCCTCCTGTAGGTGACACCTCCTGCCCTCACCGCCAGCACCGCAGGCACCTGCCCGGACCGGGAGCCCCAGCAGGCATCAGACATCAGGAAATCCCCGGAGCGCCCGGGCTCCCTCCGCTGCTCACCAAGCCCAGACAAGGACTCCATGTGCCACACGTCTCACACCTGACCCACGGCGTGGGGGGACAGCAGCCCCAGACACCCTGGGAGGGGCACTAGGGCCCCTCAGATGGCCAGCAGAGCCAACCTGAAATCCCTGAGACTGGCCAGTCATGGTGTCCCTGCCATGGCCACTCCAGAGCCCAACTCGGTCAAACTCACGGGCAGCAGGGTCACCTGCAGTTCTAGAGCCGGACTGCCTCACTGCGCCTGGCTCTCCCCCAGGCCACAGCGGCCGCGTCCACTCCCCCACAGCATGTGCATCCACCTGGGGGAGGCAAGCCCACCTCCCCCGTGTCCTACCGGCCGCTCTCAGTTACCGGGGCGCCATGCTGGCCCGACCCCCCCACGCCTGTGCCACCCAGTAGCTGCTTCTTCACACACATCCCTGCCAAAGGCTGCAGCTCCCAGATCTGCAGCCGGTACCCACCTCTCACACACACACACACACACACACAGGGAGCTCACCCACCTCTCACACACACACACACAGGGAGCTCACCCACCTCACACACACACACACACACACACAGGGAGCTCACCCACCTCTCTCTCTCTCTCACACACACACACACACACAGGGAGCTCACCCACCTCTCTCACACACACACACACACACACACACAGGGAGCTCACCCACCTCTCACACACACACACACACAGGGAGCTCACCCACCTCTCACACACACACACAGGGAGCTCACACAAACACACACACACAGGGAGCTCACCCACCTCTCTCTCTCTCTCTCACACACACACACACACACAGGGAGCTCACCCACCTCTCTCTCTCTCTCTCACACACACACACACAGGGAGCTCACCCACCTCTCACACACACACATACACACAGGGAGCTCACCCACCTCTCTCTCTCTCACACACACACACACACACACACACAGGGAGCTCACCCACCTCTCTCTCTCACACACACACACACAGGGAGCTCACCCACCTCTCACACACACACACACACACAGGGAGCTCACCCACCTCTCTCTCTCACACACACACACACGGAGCTCACTGCTCCCTGGACACCGTAACAGGGTCCTCCGCAGTTCACCTCCGTGCCCGTCCCAGTCTCATCCACAGAACACGCCAGGGTGCCCGTGATGGATGGCCCGGGAAATCCTCCGAGGGTCATCCTGGAGCCTCCTGCCCCACCCCCAGACTGCAAGTCCACCTCCTGGCCAGCACCCAGCAGACACCGCTTCCCACCATCTCTGGTGGAGACTGGGCACTGCCCCAGGACAGACAGCACAGAGCAGCCTGTACAGGGAGATCAGCCTGAGAGCCGAGCCGGGGGGGCCCTTCTCCCCTGCCCCAGAGACCCGCTCCCCTCCCCCACCCCTCCAAAGATTTACTTATCTATTTGAAAGGCAGAGTTACAGAGAGGCTGAGGCAGAGGCAGAGGCAGAGGCTGGGTGGGGGAGGTCTTCCATCCGCTGGTTCACTCCCCACCAAATGTCCACAACAGCCCGGGCTGGGCCGATCCAAAGCCGGGAGCCAGGAGCCTCTTCCGAGTCTCCCACGTGGGCGCAGGGGCCCAAGGACTTGGACCATCCTCCACTGCTTTCCCAGGCCACAGCAGAGAGCTGGGTTGGAAGTGGAGCAGCCTGGACTGGAACTGACGTCCATATGGGATGCGGGCACTGCAGGCGGCGGCTCTACTGGCTACGCCACAGCGCCAGCCCCGCTGGTCCCCTCTTCTTCCCCTGCACTGTGACCCGTCCCCGATTATTCTCTTCCTCATCTCCCTCCTCCCCTACCCAACCCAGGCCCCAGCCCAGGGGTCAGCCCTCCCCCCTGTCACATCTCCCAGCAGCCCCTCTTCCTGCGAGTCCACCCGGCTACGACAGGCACCCCCTGCACGGCTCCCTCCTACCTAGGAACGTTCTCAGAGGACTCTACCCGGAATACCACAACACTGCTAGTGCCAGGAATCGGGGATTCAAGACCTGCGCCCCTCATCCCCCCGGAACAGCCAGTCTCCTGGTGAGCTGGCCAACTGGCAGACCCACCTCCTGGGCCCAGTCCCCTCCGCACACCCTAACACAGAGTAAAGAAATGTAAGGCCGGCGCTGTGGTGCAGCGGGTTAGCATCCTGGCCTGTAGCGCTGGCATCCCACATGGATGCCGTTTCGAGTCCTGGCTGCTCCACTTCAGGCCAGCTCTCTGCTGTGGCCTGGGAAAGCAGAGGAAGATGGCCCAAGGGCTCGGCCCTGCACCCACGTGGGAGACCCGGAAGAAGCTCCTGGCTCCTGCTTTCGGATGGGCGCAGCTCCAGCCGTTGCAGCCAATTGGGAAGGGAACCCTCTCTCTCTCTCCCTGCCTCTCCTCTCTGTGTAACTTTCAAATAAATAAATAAATCTTTAAAAGAAAAAGAGTAAAGGAATGCAAATATGTAAATGACCCAAGCCGCAGCAGGTGCATCAAGGGTCATCGTGCTGCAGATACAGGCTGGGAAGGAGCGTGTGTGACACAAGAGCCATCATGTGTGTCACACCATGTGTGTCAGGTGCCCTCATGTGTCACAACCATCGTGTGCCACACAGTCACACGTGACACACAAACATATGTGCCAGCTACCCATCACGCGTGTCACAGCCATGGTGTATGTTACGCAGTAGTCACGTGTCACAACCACGCGTCAGGTGCCCATGTGTCACACAAACATCGTGTGTGTCATGCAACAGTCACATGTGCCACGATCCTGTGTGTCGGGTGCCCATCATGTGCGCCAGGTAACCAGCGTGTGTCACACGACAGCTGCATGTGTCACATAATAGCTTATGTCGAGCTCCAAGAGGAAGCAGCGGCGATAGCTGGACGAGGGGGAGGGGAGGGGAGGGGGAGGGGGAGGGGGTAAGGGGAGGGAAGGGGAGGGGAGGGGGAGAGGGTAAGGGGAGGGAAGGGGAGGGGGAGGGGAAGGGAGGGGAGGGGGGGAGGGGAGGGAGAAAGAAAGACCACTCCTGGCCCCAGAAGATCCAGCCCCAAGCAAGAGGAGGAGCTCAAAGCCACCCACCCCTCCTGGGGACCATGCGGGACAGGCAGGGTCCAGCCGATACCGCCTGGGCACTGGGGCTGTGGCACGGAACCGCCTCCAGGACAGAGCGCCAGCTCCAGGACGTGATGCACACAGACGCCAAAGGGCAGGCAGCGCTCCCGACAAGACACGGCACCCAAGTAATGCCGGAAATGGGCGCAACTGGGTGACCGGGCACAGGCGCCCCACCCACGAGCACCTACGAACTGGAAGGCCACAGGATGTGGCGACCAGCTCCCTGCACACAACTGGAAGTCACCAACCTCCCTGGTCAGTCCCGTAGTAGCCACAAGCCTCCAGAACAGCAGTATCCCAGACCCTTCCCCAGTGTTTCCCAGCCCCTCCCTGGGCTGCACACGCCCCTGTGTCCCCCGAGGCCACAACTCCCTTCCTGCCCCTCCTGGGGCCCCACCCTCACGCGCCCTGGACCCAGCCGCTGGGCGGAACACACCGAGCGCTCGCTCGGCGTTGACCCGCTCGGCAGTGCCCCTGTGGCCACGAGAGGAGGGCGCCCACGCCTTGGCTCCACCAGGGGAGCAGGGGTCCCACGCCGTGGCTCCACCAGGGGAGCAGGGGTCCCACGCTGAAATCGCTGCTCCCTCCCAGGCACGCAAGTGCCGCCAGGACACGGGCCCTGCGCGGCTGCGTCCTATCTCAGAGCGCAGCCTCGAAGCTCTCCCTGGAGACAAAGCCAAACGACGAAAGCCACCCCGGCACGGTCGGGTGCCCTGGCCCTGGCCCCCCAGCTCGGCCTCGGCTCTGGAAGCTGCCACAGCCTCAGCCATACAGCGAGGCCAGGCCTGCTGGGGAAGACGCCCGTCTCCCCACCGTGGGCACCCTCCTCTGCTCCACCTCGGGGTTCACAACGTCCCAGAGCAGGGCCCACACGCATGGCAAGAGATCAGCAGGGTGACGGGGTGACCAGCAAATAACCCAAAAGCCCCCCACGGGAGAGATGGCAGTGTCCACCCCCAGCAAACACCACTCGGCCCCGTGGGGAAGCCTGGGCCACACCACACCCGGCAGCCCGGAGTCCTTTCACAAAACTCAGGCTACGACACAACAAAGCTTGGGAGGAGCAAGAGCAGCAGAGGTCGGGGCTGGGACGGGCCCTGCGGGCCGCCTGGGGCACCGGCGAGGTCCTCATCTCGCGTGGGTGGTGCTTGGCAGGTGCTCGGTAAGTGGCTGTGACAGCCACACGGTAAAGCAGGCCACGCAGGGACCACGCGCTGTGACAGGCTCGGGCCTCCGAGTCCAAGACTCAAGCTGCACAACCTGCCCTCTTCCACCACTTCCCAGTCCAGCGAGTGCCGCCAGGATCCCCATCCAGCCAGGCACACGGCTTCCAGGAGACTCCCTGACTCATGCCCCCGGCATCTGGGCCACACCAGTCCCGCGCCTGACGCTGAGCATGTGCAGGGAACAGGAACTCAGCCGGCAGGACCACTCAGACCCAGTGAGGGCCGGCAAAGCGGCCGGCCCCAGTTGTGGACACACAGATCCCAAGCGAGCCGAGCAGGGAGCACGGAGCCCTGTGAAGGCCAAGTCAGACCCCAGGAACAGGGCACCAGAGCCGGAGCGAGGTGCGGGCAGCAGGCAGAGCCAGGATGTCACCCTCCAGCAGGCAGCAAGGCCCTGCCCAAGTCCCCGGTGGAGTAGCCCAGAGGGAAACCAAGCGCGGGGCACCAGGAGGCAGAGAAGCCACTGACGGCCGGCAGACTGCGGGGTCAGAACCAGACGGTCCCCACGCTGGCAGCAGCACCTGCCGTCAACCACACCGGGTGTCATCGGGAAGGCTGAGGGACACAGGACCCCGAGAGCGATGCTCCAGCGCCTGTCTCTCGGGAAACCACTGCTACGAGGGTCTTGAATGAAAGGACAAAGTGACTGCCCCAGCCCAACCAGCCACTCCAGCCAGCCACGTGCACGCCCTGGCCCGCACGGCCACTCCCACTGTAGCCCACAGGACACACAGAGACCAGGACAGCACAGATGCAGGTGCTCACCACGGGGCTTTGTGTGTGCCTCGCCAACACTGCGCTTCTGTCATCCAAGAACAGAGTTCACGAATTCCCACAGCCTAAGGTCCACACACATGGCCCCAGGTCCACACGCAGGGCCCCAGGTCTACACACATGGCCCCAGGTCCACACGCATGGCCCCAGGTCCACACACAGGGCCCCAGGTCTACACGCATGGCCCCAGGTCCACACGCAGGGCCCCAGGTCCACACACAGGGCCCCAGGTCCACACACAGGGCCCCAGGTCCACACGCAGGGCCCCAGGTCCACACACATGGCCCCAGGTCCACACACAGGGCCCCAGGTCTACACACATGGCCCCAGGTAAACACACAGGGCCCCAGGTCCACACACAGGGCCCCAGGTCTACACACAGGGCCCCAGGTCCACACGCAGGGCCCCAGGTCCACACGCATGGCCCCAGGTCCACACACATGGCCCCAGGTCTACACACATGGCCCCAGGTCCACACACAGGGCCCCAGGTCCACACACAGGGCCCCAGGTCTACACACAGGGCCCCAGGTCCACACGCATGGCCCCAGGTCTACACACATGGTCCCAGGTCCACACGCATGGCCCAAGGTCCACACGCATGGACCCAGGTCCACACACATGGCCCCAGGTCCACACACAGGGCCCCAGGTCTACACACAGGACCCCAAGTCCACACGCAGGGTCCCAGGTCCACACGGAGGACCTCACCTGCACACGCAGGGTCCCAGGTCCACACGCACGGCCCCACATGCGTAAGCACGGCCCAGGTCCGCACACAAACTCGCTGCCCTGAGCTCCTCACCTGTGATCATGTCCTGATGCCTGTCTCTGACTGTCCCAACCCGGCTGCCAGGCACACACACAGCGCCCTGGATGCCTGGGGCCCGAGGCAGGCGGCACCTGAGGGCTCCCGCTGTACGCCCAGCTGGAAGGGGCAGCCCCCCCTTTCTAGCACCCAGGTCTCAGGGGCCACTGCCCAGTGCGTCCACGAGCTGCCTGTCCCACGACCATAACAAGGGAAAGAGAAGGTCGGCCCACAGGGCCCGCGTCACCAGGGCCCCGGGGCCACGTGCGAGGTCAGAACCGCACCTGGAACCGCGCTTTGTGGGGAGCTCCCCCGCCCCTCCAGCCACGGCACCTCCTCGCCACGTCACGTCACATCACGTCACCTCACTCGGGATCTCAAGCAGACAACGAGCCAAGTCCCTGAACTATCGGAGAGTGAGGAGGCGCCATCAACAACCTCCACCCAATCCTCGGAGCAGCAGGGAGACTGCAGCGTCCCCCACCGAGCACCAGGGCGCCCGCTCGGGCAGCGACACCGGGCAGCGAGTGGCTGGGGCGAGCAGAGGATTCCACGTCGTAAGCCCATCGCAGTCCTCACGCGGCTCCATGCCGCCCCGCTCCTGCCCTGGCCCAAGCCCCGCACACAGCCAGCCCACAGCTGCCGCTCAGCCCATACCTGCCGACCAACCGACTGGCCAACCGGGTCGCCAGACCACTCCCCAGGCCTGCCTGGCTGTGAGCAGCATGCGGCCATCCATCAATGCCCTCTCCCCAGGCACAAGTGCAAGGAGCCAACCACCAGGTCCTCTCAGCGGAAACCAGAGGAAAGTGACGGACATCACTGGGGCAGGCCCCGCGCCCAGGGGGCGTCTCCCAGCTCAGAGGGCAGGCCCCGTGCCCAGGGGGCGTCTCCCAGCTCTGGGGCTGCCAGCCGTACAGCGACAGGCAACACGGCCCCTTGAGATGGCAGAAACTCAAGCCTAGGGGACCTCACACTACAGGCTGGCAGGACCCACCAGACACACACCTGACGATCTAAGCACAGCCAACCACCCCGGGCCAGTCAGCCCTCGCGCACACACCTGGGCCCCATCAGACACCTCTGTGCACCAGGTATCTGAGCACACATCTGCCCCAAACCCAATCACGTCCACTCAAACGTGCAGGTCCGACCACGAGACCACGAGACACACAGGCGGGAGTGGCAGATGCCCGGAAGCTCCACTCGCCGCTGCCAGCCTTGGGACCCTCGGGGAGGGAGACTCGGCTCTCCCTCGCCCACACGTGGCAGGGAGGCTGGGACACACACCCAACAGCAAACTGCCAAGATTAGCAACTAGCGCGCCACCTAGAGGACAAGGTTCCCCTAGGCTTCCCATAAATAAAGCCAGCACCCCATCACGGGAGCTAGGCTAACAATGGCGGCGCTCACCTCAGGCGCCCCTTCTGCTGACCCCCGCCCACCCCCACGGCCCAGCCACTCGCACCTCCTCTCCCGGACTTCAGGGCAGACCCCTGGCTCCCTGGCCACTCCTCCCATGCCTCCTGTGCTGGGGGGCCAGCCGGGGAACTGCCTCTCACCCCCCTGCCACTGCACACACAGCCCAAGGCCACCACCCTCAAATCCTGACCTCTGCTCACCGCTCCCAAGTGCCCAGCACTCCCTCACACCCCCCGCCCAGGGCCAGGACCTGTGCAGGTGCCCAGCGCAGTCTCTCCCTGAGACCCCACAACAGGTGCAGCACAAAAGCGGGGCTGTCGGCCCCAGGAGCCCTGGAGTGCCGTAGGCAAACAGGCCCCGGCTGTGCACCACGCCTGACCCAGGTCCAAGCTCACGGAGCCACGGAAACACAAAACCGAACAACTTTCTCAGAAGGGTGAAGGGCATCAATCTCTAATAAGAGGGCGTGTTTCACAGTAATTCTAAAAAAGCAAGCTGGCCCAGCCTCCGAAGCCCATCTGCATCACAACCATGAACACTGCTGTGTAGAGGGACGCCCACCCCCGGCTGGGCCACTTACCCACGACTGCGGGGCGGAGCGCGGGGACCAGGCTGAGGCACGGGCGCCTTCCTCACGGCCAGGACTGCAGAAGGGCAGGTCCCACCGTGACGGCCGGGCAGGGCAGGCTGCCAGGGCCCAGCTACTCCCTCGCGGCTGCAACGCTTCCCCGACTTCCTGGGACCGATGCAAGCTAACTACAGGCAGAGGACAGGCTGGGAGAGAAGCCATCGTCAAGTGACTAACAGTTTTACAAGTCAGAGTTCCATAAAGACGCAACCAGGGAGCTTGCTTCCTTCCCTTCAGTCACCGTGCTACCACCCCAGACGGGCACCACAGCGTCTCCCACGCGCAGCCGACGGCAGGCAGCTTGGCTCCCTCCGGGCCGCCCCGTGCAAACCACAGGAAAACCAGGCTGGCGACGCGTGTCTGCAAGATCAAGGAGACAAAAACCTCCCCCAAAAACCTCCTCACTGCCACACTTCAGCAGTCACAGAGCGAGGAAAGCTGTCTCGGGGCCCATTCTGTGGCACAGCGGGTAAAGTCGCCACCTGCAGAGCCAGCATCCCGTAAGTGCACCGGTTCTAGTCCCGGCTGCTCCACTTCCCATCCAGCTCCCTGCTGTGGCCTGGGAAAGCACTGGAAGATGGGCCAAGTCCTGAACCCACGCGGGAGACCCGGAGGAAGCGCCTGGCTTTGGATCAACCCAGCTCCGGCCGCTGCAGCCATTTGGGGAGTGAACCAACAGAAGGAGACCTCTCTCTCTCCCCCTCTCCTCTCTCTGCCTCTCCATAACTCTGCCCTTCAAATAAATAAGTCTTTAAAAAATAATCAAACAAAAAGCTGTCTCTCTTCCCCCTTCACTCACCCATAAACACGCCACGGAAGGGCAGGCGCTCCAGCCACCCCTCACACGTCCACTCCCAGAGTGTCCTCGGCAAAGCCCCCTGGCCACAGAGCCTCTGTCCCATGGGTCTACGGGCTCCTATGCACACTGCTGTCCACTCGTACCACGGACCCCCTTCCAGAGCACGGAAGCGTCCTTCCGCAGAGCCCTGGGCCAAGTCCTGCTGCCCAACCCAGTGGGTGCGGTGCTGACCTGGGATTCCCCGACCCCCAGGGTCAGAACAGTGCCAGCAGCCTGGCTGGGTCCCCCGCTCCCCCACGCAGCACGCTCCCGCCCTGGGCACACCCCTCAGGTGTGGAGGGGCAGCAGCGAGCATGCAACATCCTACAGGACAGACAGGAGGCCCAGAGCTCACACCCAGGAGCCCACAGTCAGTCAGCCCCGCAGGGCAGCGCTACAGTGCACCCTGGTCCTGGGGCCACTCCTGTCTCACATGCCACCCAGGAGGGCTCCCACCACCACCCACACCCTCACCTATAGTGCACCCTGGTCCTGGGACCACTCCTGTCTCACATGCCACCGGGAGGGCTCCCACCCCCACCCCCACCCCCACCCACACCCTCACCTACAGTGCACCCTGGTCCTGGGGCCACTCCTGTCTCACATGCCACCCAGGAGGGCTCCCACCCCCACCCTCACCTACTGCGCACCCTGGTCCTGGGGCCACTCCTGTCCACTGGTCCTGGGACCACTCCTGTCTCACATGCCACCCAGGAGGGCTCCCACCCCCACCCACACCTACAGCAGCAACGACAGCAGCACTTCTGTGACACACACCCACAGCAGTAGGGACCAGCTGGGACAGTGGCTACCTGGGGTCAGAGAAGCCAGAGGCCAGCCAGTCACAGACACACGCAGGGGTCAGGGGAGACACACAGAGGTCGGGGGAGACACAGGGGTCAGAGCTGACATACACACAGGGGTCAGGGGACACACAGGGGTCGGGACACACGGGGTGACGGTGACACACACAGGGGTGAGGGTAACGCATGGGTCGGGGACACACAGCGGTCAGGACACACAGGGTGAGGGTGACACAGGGGTGAGGGCTGACACACATAGGGGTCGGGGACACGCACAGGGGTGAGGGTAACACACACGGGTCAGGGACACACGGGTGAGGGTGACACACAGGGGTCGGGGACATACGGGTGAGACACGCACGGGGTGAGGGTAACACACACAGGTCAGGGACACAGGGGTGAGGGTGACACACATTGGTCGGGGACACACAGGGGTCAGGGAATACACAGGGGTGAGGGTGACACGCACGAGGGTCAGGGACACACAGGGGTGAGGGTGACACGCACGGGGGTCAGTGGGGACACAGGCCGGGGTCAGGGACAGATGTAGCACCTCAGGGGAGTCGAGCAAAGGTATCGGGGTCTACACATTCCAAAGGTGGGGGGCTGAGGCCTAACTGTGCACAATTTTTGTCTTTTTGTTTTCAGAAGTTTTAATTTCTTAATGCAAAAATTCAGAGGTATGGAGAAAAAACACAACTTCTGGTTGAAGCGTCCAAGGCCGTGCAACCCCAGCCTACAGCCCGTGATCAACTTCACCATGCGCTGAACGAGGAGCAAGCTCCCGAAGCAGCCATCTGCCTCTGCAGCCCACACTGCCACGCCAGTGCACGCCCCAGAAAGACAGGTCCTACAGCCGCAAGCGCCCGCCCTGGTTCTGTCACCAAAGGCCTGGCTGTGAGGACGGAGCGAGAACTGCTTCCCGGGGCTCGGGAGAGTGAGTTTCCCGCTTGTGAACACGAAGACACGACTCTCGGGCAAGTGCTCCACACCTGCTCAGATATCTGCTGCAGTCTTTTTAAAAGGGCCGGCGCTGTGGCGCAGCAGGTGCAGCCGCCGCCTGCAGTGCCAGCATCCCACGTGGGCACTGGTTCAAATCCCGGCTGTTCCACCTCCGATCCAGCTCTCTGCTCTGGCCTGGGAAAGCAGTGAAAGACGGTCCAAGTCCTTGGGCTCCTGCACCCACATGGGAGACCCGGAAGAAGCGCCTGGCTCCTGGCTTCGGATTGGCTCAGCTCTGGCCGTTGCAGCTGCTTGGGGAGTGAACCAGCGGATGGAAGACTCCCCACCCCCGCGCCTCTCCTCCTCTCTCTGTATAAGTCTGACTTTCAAGTAAATAAATTTTTAAAAACTACATAGTTTGAAAGAAAACAGCTGGGGCCGGCGCTGTGGGCGTGGCGGGTGGGGCCACCACCTGCAGTGCCGGCACCCCCAGTGGGCAGCAGTGCAAGTCCCAGCTGCTCCACTCCGGATCCAGCTCCCGGCTGACTCGCCTGGAAGACAGCAGAGGCCCTGCACCCACCAGGGAGATGCAGAGGAAGCTCGTGGCTTTCGTCTGGCCCTGCCCCGGCCGTTGTGGCCATTTGGTGAGCCAGCAGATGGAAGACAGATAGAAGACAGCTCGCTCGCTCTGTGTGTCTGCCGCTCCCTTTCTAACTGTGCCTTTCAGATAAATTATTAAAAATAGTAAGTTGTTAATATATGTTGACCAACTCATAAACAACGAGCTATTTACAAAATGTGTCTTCTACTGAAGCGGCTCTGGAAGCTACCAGACACGCAGCACCACCTGCCCGCAGAGCTGTGTCCAGCGCCGGGCCTGCACCGAGCCAAGGCTGCTCTGACCCACCCTGCCTGTTCAAGGCCAACTGCCCGGTGCACGGCTCCGTGTCCAGGGACTCCGCACTCAGCGAAGGGAAGGGCCACCTTCCCTCAGGCTCACCAGATGCCACCTGGCCAAGTGGCCTCCTCCCAGGGCCTCACCAACAGGGCTCCGCCGGGGACTCCAGAAGTCATCCTTCCACACTCCAACACCGCCCAGGGTGCGGCGACCCCAAGCCCAGCTGCCAGGACAACGTGCACCTCCCTGGCTCCCTGCACCCAGCAGACGCCTGCGCATCTATCCAAACCCCAGCGGCCAAGATGGCCTGCGCGCATCCCAGAGACACCGGCGAGCGCCAGGTCTGAAGGCCGGGCAGGCAGGGCCCACCCTGCTGCTGGGATGGAGGGGCCCAGGGCTGCCCTTGTGCGGCTCCAGTTATTTTTCTTTGTTCTCTGCAGATGTCACTGCCACCTGAGGACATCAAGAGGAAAACCAAGCAGAGTCGCTCGGCTGGAAGGCAGGCTCCGGCCCCAGGCCCAGGCCACGCAGGCAGCCGCAGCCCGGCGGCGACCCCGGCGCGGACTCGACCCCCACCCCACACCCTTACTGCCGAGAACTCGCTCGGGGATGCCCCCATCTGACTGAAGCTGTCCTGGAAGAAAAGCAACGCGGCAACGTGACGTGTGCACGAAGTGGCGACACGGGGCCGCGTGTGAGGGATCAGCACCGCCTGACAGCCAGGACCCCGGCTCTTCACCGACGCAGCCAGGCAAACGGGGGCACGAGGACCGAGCAGACACAGTGCACAAGCAACAACCCAAACCTCGAACCGCAACCCTCGTGCCAAGAGCATCTGCCGTCAGCTGCCACTGCGTCCCAGGCCTGTCTGTGCGCTGTGCCGCCCAGCCTGGGGACCAGCCCACAGCACGGCCGGCCTCCCGTCCTACCAACAAGCGACACCCTCACCAGAGCTGAGAACCCTGTCCCGCACACGTCTCAGCCTCGGCGGCACCGCAGAAAACAAGCCCACGCGTCTACCTCCGGGCCGATGAGGAAGACTCGGTTTCCACCTTGATTAGGAACCTACACCGGCCCGAGCTGCGAGCAACGAGGGTCAGCCAGGACACAGGACACGGCAGAGGCCCCAACAGGGGTCAGCCAGGACACGGGACACGGCAGAGGCCCCAACAGGGGTCAGCCAGGACACAGGACACGGCAGAGGCCCCAACTGGGGTCAGCCAGGACACGGGACACGGCAGAGGCCCCAACTGGGGTCAGCCAGGACACGGGACACGGCAGAGGCCCCAACAGGGGTCAGCCAGGACACGGGACACGGCAGAGGCCCCAACTGGGGTCAGCCAGGACACGGGACACGGCAGAGGCCCCAACAGGGGTCAGCCAGGACACAGGACACGGCAGAGGCCCCAACAGGGGTCAGCCAGGACACGGGACACGGCAGAGGCCCCAACAGGGGTCAGCCAGGACACGGGACACGGCAGAGGCCCCAACTGGGGTCAGCCAGGACACGGGACACGGCAGAGGCCCCAACTGGGGTCAGCCAGGACACGGGACACGGCAGAGGCCCCAACAGGGGTCAGCCAGGACACGGGACACGGCAGAGGCCCCAACAGGGGTCAGCCAGGACACGGGACACGGCAGAGGCCCCAACAGGGGTCAGCCAGGACACGGGACACGGCAGAGGCCCCAACAGGGGTCAGCCAGGACACGGGACACGGCAGAGGCCCCAACAGGGGTCAGCCAGGACACGGGACACGGCAGAGGCCCCAACAGGGGTCAGCCAGGACACGGGACACGGCAGAGGCCCACCGTGCAGCCCCAAGGACAACCTTGGGAAACGAGCGCATTAGCCTAGAACCATCAAGGCTGTGGCAGCTGTGGTATCGCCCCCTCCCTCTGCTTCCAAGTCTAACCACGTCGTCACCTGGATGTCACTTCTGTCCTGAATCACTTCGAGGTCACGCACTGGTTCTCTTCAGGGCGCCCCAGACAACTGCGATGGCTCCAACGATCCCCCCAACACCTCGTAGGTTTCTGCGTTACTCCCACGGGGGTAAAAGTCAGGCCCCAGCCCCCTCAAAAAAACAATCTACAACAGCACAGAGGCCCCCCAACAGCGACCAACCCAAGAACAACACACGGCTCTCAGGAGTTCCTGGCGGGCGGCCAGGCGAGGCTCTGGCCCGCCCTGGCCCACCCGGGACCCCCGCAAAGGGAAGGCCCTGCAGGGAGGGCCCTCCCATGCTGTCCCTGCCCCTGACTCCTGCCTCCCTGGCGCCTCCAGCCCGCCTGAGCTGTGGCAGGAACAAGCCAGTCGCCAAGCAGGGGTTATGTGTCTAAGTTATTCCCACTTCCCGTCTGTCCATTTTCAGTATGAAACAGTTCCACGGAGAAAAAACAAGAATTTCCTATTTTCTGATCAATGGCAGGGTGTGGTGAGGGTATCGATAACCTTTCTCTTTGATTTATAAAGTTAAATCGTGCTATCTCGGCCTCAAGCCATCAGCAGCTGTTCCGTTCCTCACCTGCAGACCAGCGCAGGGGCACCGAGGGGGACGCCACTCCCTCTTCCTGGAGAGCTGTGGACCCCGGGGAGCAAGCAGATGCTGGCAAACACCCACCCCAGCGTGCGGGGCCTCCTGGCCAGACCCAGCCGGCCAACACTGACCTCCCAGAGCAGCACACTTCAGGACCGACACGGCTGGGACCGACGCTGTGGCTTAGCCTGCAGTGCCGGTGTCCCACGTGGGCACCGGTTGGAGGCCCAGCTGCTCCACTTCCCATCTGGCTCTCTGCTGTGGCCTGGGAGGACAGTGGAGGATGGCCCAAGTCCTTGGGCCCCTGTACCCGCATGGGAGACCTGGAGGAGGCTCCTGGCTTTGGATCGGCACAGCTCCAGCCATCGCGGCCAATTAGGGAGTGAACCAGTGATGGAGGACCTCTCTCTCTGCCTCTCCTCTGTGTAACTTTGTCAAATAAGTAAATAACTCTCAAAAAAAAAAAAAAAAAGGGACGGGGGCCAGCGCTGTGGCAAGGTGGTAAAGCCGCCGCCTGCAGCGCCGGCATCCCATATGGGCGCCGCTTCAAGTCCCGGCTGCTCCACTTCCCATCCAGCTCTCTGCTGTGGCCTGGGAAGGCAGTGGAAGATGGCCCAAGTCCTTGGACCCCTGCAACCACACGGGAGATGCAGAAGCAGCTCTTGGCTCCCAATCAGCGCAGCCCCAGCCAGTGTGGACGTGTAGGGAGTGAACCCGTGGATGGAAGACCTCTCTCTCTGCCTCTGCCTCTCAAACAAATCAATCTTTAAAAAAAAGGGGGGGTGGGTGGGGGAGGATGGCAGAGGCCCCCCAGCCCCCAGGAGGCCCAGGGCAGAGCGCCAGCAGCTCCTCCAGGTGCAGCCGCCAGCCTCCCTCCCGATCAGCAGCCACAGGACAGCGGGGGCCGCCTCGCCACAGCGGAGGCACCTGCCGCGACGCAGGACCCCAGAACGGGAGCCGAGACGGAGCTGTCATTCCACAGGCAGGCCAGCAGCAGCCTCCGGGGAAACTCTGCTCAGAATCTGCCGAACTTCCTACCGCAAAGTCAACGACACAGCTACCGCGCTGTTAGCACCCTAGGACCACGCCAGCCTGCCCAGCTGGCGTAAGGGGCGCCTGGCCCCCTCCTAGGTCACCCAGAAGCACTCCTGCCTAGGAAAACCACGTCCTGCGACGCGTGGCCACGGGCCGGCACCTCCCGGACTCTACCAAAGTGACCACCGGCCCTTTCTGGAGAGCAGGGACAGAGGGCCAGCGCCTTGCCCCTGCCCCCGCAGCGGCTACGCCTACAGCTGCCCGGCCAGCGTCCTCACTCCACCGGGGGAGCAGCACTCACAAGCGCGGGGCGGCTCCGGGGCAGGTGCACCTCTGCCTGGCGACGGCCAACCTGCGGGACCCTCAGGAACCCGGAGAGGACGGGCCAGGGCGAGGCTGCGAGCCAGCCGAGCTCCGGCCACCGTGCACTGCGGAACCCCCACCCCGGGGGCCCCTGCTCCACACGGCGAGCGCTCAGCCTACTCCCGGCACGGCTCTCAGGCTCCGGGTCTCTGCCTTCCTGGGCCAGCGGCAGACCAGACTGCGGGCGAACGCCGCCGGATCACCCTGCCTTGACCTCACTCGGGGGCACGCGCGAGCGCGCGAGCGTGCGTGTGCTGGGGGGGGGTCCGCCGAGCTGCTTCCCCAGCCCAGGGAAAGGCAGCAGAGCGGGTGGGAGGCGGGCCCCTCCCTGCAAAAGCCACCTGCGGGTCGCCCTGAAGCACAGGGCCACACAAGCAGGACCCCTCCCCCGGGCCGGCAACTCGGAACCGCAGACGCACCCCAGGACCGAGCCAGCAGCACGCCGGCCCCGGCCAGGCCGCCGCACCTGGGCAGGGGCGCCCGGGGCCCGCGGGAACTTCCCGGAAGCCGCCCGCCCGCCCCGCGCGTCCACTCACCTGGGGGCAGCTGGAAGTTCTGGATGTTGGTCGGGTTCTGAGGCGGCTGCGGCAGGCGAGGGGCCAGCACGGTGGGCGTCAGGGTGGCCCGGATCCCGCCGCTGGTGGCCGTGGGCGTGCGGGGCAGGCTCTGGGGCACGGCGCCGGCCGCGCCTTTGGGCAGCCCCGTGGGGGTCCCGGGGGCGGGCGGCGGGACGCCGGCCGGGCTGGGCAGCGCCCCTTGCAAAGTTGGCCCCAGGACCATGCCGGGCGTCGAGCTGGCCGCGCCGCCGGCCGCCAGGGTCTGCGGGGGCGGGGGCGCCGCCGCCGCCGCCGCCACCGTCTTGGGCGACTCGGCCTTGACCCCCTGCCCGGGCGCCGCGGCGGGCACGCCGGGCCCAGGCTGGCCGCTGCCCCCCGCGGGGCCCCCGGCGGCCGGGGCGGGGGCGGGGGCGGCCCCGGCGCTGCCCCCGTTCTGCGCGGCGGCGGCGGCGGCGGCGGCGGCGGCGGGGGGCGGCGCGGCGGGCGCGGGTCCGGCCGGGTGGCCGGGCGGCCGGGCCAGGGTGGCCGGCGCGGGCGGCGGCGGGGGCGGGGCGGCGGCGGGCGCGGGGGCGGCGGGGGGCGAGGGGGCGGCGGCGGCGGGCGCGGGGGGCGCGGCGGCGCCCAGGAAAGGGGGCGTCTGGATGACAGTGCCGGGCGCGGGCTTGGGCGGCGGCGGCGGCGGCGCGGGCCCGTTGTTGACCAGGCTGACAGCAGGTGCGGCGTGGTGCGAGTTCAGCAGCGCGGCGCCCCCGTTCAAAGTTTGCGCGGCGGGGCCGGCGGGCTTGGCGGGGCCGGCGGCGGCGGGCTCCGGGCCGGCGGCGGCGGCGGCGGCGGGCCCCGGGGCGCAGGGCCCCGCGCTGCCCTCGGGCGGCGGCCTCAGCTTCGCGGCCGGCGGCGCCGCGGGCCCTGCGGGGACAAGCGGGCGCGGCGGTGAGCCGGGGCCCTCGCGCCGCGGCCCCCCGCCCCCCGGCCGCGCTCTACCTGCGGGGGGCGGCTCCGGCGCCGCTCCGGGCGCGCCCTCGGCGGGGGCGGCCGCGCCGGCGCCCGCGGCTCCGGCCGGGCTGCCGCTCACAACATGGTTCCCGAGCGCGCCGGCGGCCGCGGCCCGCACCTCGGGCGTGCGCGGCGCGAGGTGGTGGTGGTGGGCCGCGCTGGCCGCCAGCTGCGACTCGAGCGAGCCCACCAGGTCGCTCACCACTTTCTCGTCCACCTCGCTGTTGAAGAAGACCTCGTCCAGCAGATCCGAGCCCGCCGCCATCTTCCCTCCTCGGCCGCCGCCGCCGCCGCCGCTCGGCCGAGCGCGCCTGGGCGGGGAGGAGGTTCCGATGGGGCGGCGCGGGGCGGGCGGGGGGCGGCGCGCGGCCGGCGGGGGCGGGGGCGCGCGGCCGGGCGGCGGCGCCGTGCGCAGGCGCGGCGGCGCGCCCCGCCCCCGCCCGAGCCGCCGGCGGGCTGCGATTGGCCGCGGCGCGCGCTTAAAAGGCGCGGCCAATGGCTGCGCGCGCTAGAGGCCGGGGCGCGGGCGGGCGGCCGGGGCGGAGGGCGGCCGCGGCGGAGGCCGGCGGGGCGCGGCGGCCGGGCGGCCGGGGCGGCGGCGGGCGCGGGGGCGGGGGGCGGCGGCGGGGGCGCCGGCCGATCTCGCCCTTTGTCTCCGCTGCTCCAAAATGGCTGCGGCCGGGCTGCCCGAGCGGCGGCGGGAGGGACGCGGGCGCGGACGGCGGGCGCGGCGCGGGGCGGCCGGGATTCCCGGAGCGGCGACCCCGGCGGGCAGCGGCGGGCGGGCGCGGGGCTGCCGGCGCGGGGCCGTCTTCGTGGCTTCCTCGCGGGGGGAAGGGCGCGGGCTGCGGCTTTACCGGCAGGTTCTAGGCGCGGTGCTCGGGGTACGCCGCAGCCCCCCGTGGGGGTGGGGCTGGGTCTGTCCCGTGGGAAATGCCAGCCCCCGGCCCAGGACCCCGCCAGGCCGGGGTCGCCGCCGCGGGGAGAGCAGAGCCCGCACAAAGGGCCCAGGGCTGGGGGCAGAGGAAATGGGTCTTCTGTTTAAGGATCTAGCAAGAGGCTGCTCCCCGGGGCGGCGTGCGTCCGGTTCCAGGCTTGCAAACTGATCGCCGCCCCGACTCCCCCGGGTACCTGACTGGGGGCTGCGCTGGATGGCCGTGTCGGGGAGACGCCTATAAACCTGGATGTCCAGCCGCGTCCTGAGCCTTGGGCTCCGCAAGGCAGCAGCGGAGGAGAGGCTGGGTACGTGGAATCCCCCCGCGCGCGCGTGCCCCAGTTCCAGTGGGCACCTCCAGCTGGGCGTGGGCAGGCGGCCTGAGTCCCCAGCCAGCAGAAACGCGGCGTTGGTGTGAAACCTCGGGCAGAGGGTGCTGTCCTCTGGTTCACTCCCCCAGTGCCCACAGTGGCTGCAGGCCGGACCAAAGCAAAGCAGGAACTCATTCCGGGTCTCCCACGCGGGTGCAGCCGGTCACCTGAGCCGTCAGCCGGGAGCTGTCAGGGGTCTGCCGCGGGCATGGAGCCCAGGCACTCCCATGGGGCAAACACCCGCCCCAAGTCTCAGGTTTCATCGGTGACACCTGGAGCCGGGGTCGGACACGGCTGAGACCCCACGTCGTGCTGCAGCACTGCTTTGGGTCCGGGCTGCTCTGCACCTGCGAAGGCAGTGGGGGCCCGGCTGGGGGTGAGTCAGCAGAGGGGGGTCTCTCCTGCTCTGTCGCTGGGGGTGAGCCAGCGGAGGGGGGTCTCTCCTGCTCTGTCACTGGGGCCCGGCTGGGGGTGAGCCAGCAGGGGGGGGGTCTCTCCTGCTCTGTCACTGGGGCCCGGCTGGGGGTGGGGGTGAGCCAGCAGGGGGGGGGTCTCTCCTGCTCTGTCGCTGGGGGTGAGCCAGCGGAGGGGGGTCTCTCCTGCTCTGTCACTGGGGCCCGGCTGGGGGTGAGGGTGAGCCGGGGGGGGGGGGTCTCTCCTGCTCTGTCACTGGGGCCCGGCTGGGGGTGGGGGTGAGCCAGCAGGGGGGGGGTCTCTCCTGCTCTGTCACTGGGGCCCGGCTGGGGGTGGGGGTGAGCCAGCAGGGGGGGGTCTCTCCTGCTCTGTCACTGGGGGCCCGGCTGGGGGTGAGCCAGCAGAGGGGGGGTCTCCTGCTCTGTCACTGGGGCCCGGCTGGGGGTGGGGGTGAGCCAGCGGAGGGGGGTCTCTCCTGCTCTGTCGCTGGGGGTGAGCCAGCACAGGGGGGTCTCCTGCTCTGTCACTGGGGCCCGGCTGGGGGTGGGGGTGAGCCAGCAGAGGGGGGGTCTCTCCTGCTCTGTCACTGGGGCCCGGCTGGGGGTGGGGGTGAGCCAGCAGAGGGGGGGTCTCTCCTGCTCTGTCACTGGGGCCCGGCTGGGGGTGGGGGTGAGCCAGCAGAGGGGGGGTCTCTCCTGCTCTGTCACTGGGGGCCCGGCTGGGGGTGGGGGTGAGCCAGCAGAGGGGGGGGGTCTCTCCTGCTCTGTCACTGGGCTTTTCCAACCTGACCTGCTCACAAATAGGGACCAGCTGACGCGAAGATGTTGAAGTAAGCCAGTCCAAGCATCGCCAGATGTGCAGCTGTGCAGTGGGAAACACCAGTGACCCGGCCAGTCGGGCCCCTGAATGCACACAGGGGACGCGGGTCCCTAGGCCCTGAAGGCCCGCATAACTTGGATCACACCCAGCCATTCTAGCCTGCTGCGGATGCCACCAGGATGCTTAGTGCGAGCCGTGCCACGCCGTGTCCAGGGAGGTGGCTTGTGCATCTGGAGGCCCTACCCGGAACCTTCCAGCCCTCAGGCGGCTGGGTCAGCCTCCCACACCCCCACGTTTGCTGATAGCCCCCCAGGAAGCGGGGAGGGGAGAGTCTGCCTACTCAGCCACACCTCCCCAGCAGGGGAGCGTGGGGCCATAGACTGGCACGGACACACACACACCCCACACCCCTCCCCCCCCCCCCCCCCCCCCCGCAGCCCGGCAACTCTGCCCTCAGGGTGACCAGGGCCCAGCAGGTCTTGTGGCTCCTCCCAGCCCAGGCCCGCAGT
The DNA here is from genome assembly GCA_949820135.1 of Sylvilagus floridanus. Taxonomy (NCBI): domain Eukaryota; kingdom Metazoa; phylum Chordata; class Mammalia; order Lagomorpha; family Leporidae; genus Sylvilagus; species Sylvilagus floridanus. The sequence goes on from OX463231.1 coordinate 128,385,204, forward strand.
GGGGGGGACGCTGTCCACTGTGGACCTTGGGCACCCTGGAGCTCAGCCTGGCTCCCTCCCAGTGTCAGTGGTTTTCTTGTCACAGCGGGAAGGAGTCTGGAAAGCAGTGGCGCCTCGTGTAGTGAGGAGGGAATGTTCTGGTCATGTATGTTACAAATGCTGTGAGTGTTGTCAGGACAGTGCAGGGCCCGGGACCAGCGCCTCGAACCAGCACAGCCCAGAGCAGGCCTTGCTGGCCCGTCACCGGGTATGCCGTCACCTCCATAAACGAGAACAGCGTCAGATGCAGTGAGGCGCACGGAAGACGTCCAGGGCGGGCATTTGGCACGTTGCCCGTGGGATGCCCGCGCCCCAGAACGGAGTGCCCGGCTGGGGCCCCAGCTGCTCTGCTTCTGATCCAGCTCCCTGCTGGAGGCAAACGATGACGTCAGAAGTGTTGAGTCCCTGCCCCAAGCACCGATGTGGGAGACCTGGATGGAGTTCCAGGCTTCTGGCTTCAGCCCGGCCCAGGCCTGGTTGTTGGGGAGTGTGCCAGCAGGAGGGAGGTACCGCCCTCTGTGTCTGCCTTTCCAGCAGATTTTGGAGTTCTTGGCGTTTCAATGTTGCCCTGTGTGGAAGGTGGCGATTCTGTTACCTGTTGTCTGCCTGAAAGCCTTCATCAGTTTGAAAAGTGCAGCCAGGGGCAGCTGGTGGCCTAGGCCCTCACCAGCCCAGCCAGTGGCCTCGCAGCCTCGCAGACTCAGGTCAACAGATGGGTCCACGTCCCAGGGACAAACTCGTGAGCTCATCCCCACCGTGCAGATGCCACCATGACACCCCATGCTACACACACGAAGTCCCACAGCGCGGGCTGGGCAGGATTACACCCCACAGAGCCTCCGGGGGTCCTTCCCTGCCCCTCCGGCTTGTGGCGGCCTCACTCCAGCGTCTGTACCTGGCCTCTGTTCTCACGGGGGCCCAGTCCTGGGAATTGGGATCCACCAAAATCCAGGATGATTTCATTGCAAGGTCCTCAGCTGATTACGTCTGCGCAGACCCTGCTTCCAAATAAGGTCACAGCCTTCTGTCCTCAGTAGCCGCGAATGAGGGTGGGGCCGCTATTACTCCAGCTCGAGCCCATGGCCCACAGCAGGAGATGGTGAGGGGTCTGGAGCAGGTACATTGGCCTGGATGGGCCTCCTCCCTTCCCCACGACAGTGACGGTGCTCAAACCTGCTCTTCCTGAGCCGACCGCACCACACAGGGAGGAATGGACGGGTGAGAAGGTCCAGGCAGCCGCCCAAGGTCTCGTTCTCACGCAGGGGCGGGATGTCCTCCTGCGAGCCACAGAGGCCCCTGAGGCCACGTGATCCAGCCCCGCCAGGACAGCCACAGGCTGATTGCTGGCAACTTCTCGACCTCAGGTGATGTCGTAAACGCCCAAGTAGCCTTTGGCAGAAGAGAGGTCCCGCACCCCTGAGGGGCAGACCCCGGGGGCAGGGGGCAGCCCCTGAGGCTGCTCTCCTTCCAGGCCGGCAGGGCTGCCCACCCCCTCACGCGCCGGGCGCAGGACTTGCTGAGTCAGAGTCAGGTCTGCTTCCGCCACCGCCGACCCAGATCTCAGACGGGGCTGTGGGAAAGCTCTCAAATGACACAGACAACGGACCGCTGGCCGCCCTGGCGAGCAGCTGAGGGAGGCCACAGTGCGTGGGCTCCACGAGCTGATGAGGGGAGCACGAACACGCCCCGTCGCAGAGGGCAGGCACGGACTCGCCTCGCTGGGCCGCCGGCCCCATCCCGGCTGGGAGGTGCGGTGCTGCCAGATCCACTTTCTAGGTTCCTTGGAACCGCCTGTGGGTTTGGTGAATTCCGGAGACAACCTGTGCCCGGTGGGAGGCCCACCTCCAGAAGCCTGCAGAGTCCATGGAGCCGCAGGCTCTGCACAGTGCTGTCGCTAAGTATTCGTGTCCAGCGTGGGGAATGTCGGGCTGCAGTTCTGGAGGCTGACCCCTGAATGTCACTTAGGCCAGAAAAAATGAGACCTGTAAATGATACCTGTCAGAGTATCAAACCTGCACATAAAACAAGAAACAGACCCACGGATATAGAACAAGAAACAAGACCCACAGAAAGCTGTAAACACACTTGGGAGAAATGAGAAGGAAGCAGGTGCGTCAGATATCTCCCAGTTCAAGACTCGGGGGACTGGCTCAACACTAAAGCAATGCCATTTTGGACCAGCACTGCCATCCCATATGAGCACCCCTTTGCACCCACTGCTCCCTTCTGATCCAGCTCCCTGTCGCATGTCCAGCTGCAGTGACCGGCAGACAGGAGAGTGCGTTCTGGCTGAGGCAGGTGTCTGAAGAAACAGCGGCTGCGTTGCTAAAGGACGTAACTGCCCTGTTTAGTGAGTTCCGTGGGGTGCACTGTGGCAAGGCGGCTAAGACACCGGGGTGCCCGCCTTCCGTGCCAGAGAGCCAGGCTCTGAGCCTGATTCTGGGAGGCAGCAGGTGACGGCTCGAATGCTCGAGTCTCTGGCAACTCCTGTGGGAGACCCAGGTTGGGCCGCAGGCTCCTGACTCCGGCCTAGCCCAGACTCGGTGTTGCAGCACTTGGGAGTGAGCCAGCAAACGGAAGATCTCGATCTCTCCACATCACAAATAGAAATACATAGGCCGGCGCCGTGGTTCAACAGGCTAATCCTCCGCCTTGCGGCGCCGGCACACCGGGTTCTAGTCCCGGTCGGGGCACCGGATTCTGTCCCGGTTGCCCCTCTTCCAGGCCAGCCCTCTGCTGTGGCCCGCGAGTGCAGTGGAGGATGGCCCAGGTGCTTGGGCCCTGCACCCCATGGGGAGACCAGGAAAAGCACCTGGCTCCTGGCTCCTGCCATCGGACGAGCGCGGTGCGCCGGCCGCAGCGCGCCGACTGCGGCGGCCATTGGAGGGTGAACCAACGGCAAAGGAAGACCTTTCTCTCTGTCTCTCTCTCTCACTGTCCACTCTGCCTGTAAAAAAAAAAAAAAAAAAAAAAAAACAAATAGAAATACATAAAAATTTTTGAAAAGGAGTTCTATGACCCCCTACCATGATAAATTCACAGAAAACCACGTGAGGTGCATCAATCAAATTACTAAAGGCTGGCACCGGCGCTGTGGCGTAGCGGGTAAAGCTGCCGCCTGCACTGCCAGCATACCATATGGACACTAGTTCAAGTCTCGGCTGTTCCTCTTCCAACCCAGCTCTCTGCTGTGGCCTGGGAAAGCAGTAGAAGATGGCCCAGGTCTCCACCCACGAGAAGAAGCTCCTGGCTTCAGATCTGCACAGCTCTGGCCATTGCAACCACCTGAGAAGTGAACCAGCGGATGGAAGACCTCTCTCTCTGTCTCTACCTCTCTCTGTAACTCTGTCTTTCAAATAAATAAAATAAACCTTAAAAAAAAAAAAAAAAAAAGGCAGCCGGCGCCATGGCTCAACCCGGCACACCAGGTTCTAGTCCCGGTCAGGGCTCCGGATTCTGTTCCGGTTGCCCCTCTTCCAGGCCAGCCCTCTGCTGTGGCCCGGGAATGCAGTGGAGGATGGCCCAGGTGCTTGGGCCCTGCACCCCATGGGAGACCAGGAGAAGCACCTGGCTCCTACCTTCGGATCAGCACAGTGCGCCGGCCACAGCGGCCATTTGGGGGGTGAACCAACAGCAAAGGAAGACCTTTTTCTCTGTCTCTCTCTCTCACTGTCCACTCTGCCTGTCAAAAATTAAAAAATAAATAAATAAAAGGAACAGGGCCAGCGCCGGGGCTCACTTGGCTAATTCTCCGCTTGCGGCGCCGGCACCCTGGGTTCTAGTCCTGGTCAGGGCGCGGGATTCCGTCTTCCAGGCCAGCTCTCTGCTGTGGCCCAGGAAGGCAGTGGAGGATGGCCCAAGTGCTTGGGCCCTGCACCCCATGGGAGACCAGGAGAAGCACCTGGCTCCTGGCTTCGGATCAGCACAGTGCGCCAGCCGTAGCGGCCATTTGGGGGGTGAACCAACAGCAAAGGAAGACCTTTCTCTCTGTCTCTCTCTCACTAACTCTGCCTGTAAAAAAAAAAATAAAAAATAAAAACTTCCAAATATTAAAAAAAGGAACAAACATAAAATGAATAGAAAAATGAGGGAAAATGAGAGACTGAATCCCACCAAACAGTAAAAACGCTTTAAGCACGTCAATTGAAAGGACAGAAAGGGATGCGGCCACACCCCGTTGTAACAGACACCTGCAGACCAGCAGGGTCGGAACGGGACGTGAGCACCAGGTAAGGCAGATTTCAACAGTGTGTCGGCTAATGAGACGGAGCGCATAAGAAAACAGGACAGTACGCTGGTGTGTACCTTAAGACAGTTTCAAAATACAGTAAGCAAAAAATTGACAGAACTACAGGGAGGAACAGACAATTCCATAATCATTGCTGGAGAATTCTGGCGTCCACCATGAGCTGCCGCCTGGTGCCCTTAGCTCCCCGGCTCAGCAGCTGTGAGCCCCTGCTCAACACCCCCTCCCAGCAGCCCAGTGTTCTTGTGGGGGCTCCTCCCACACCCCTCGAGCTGACCTTCGAAGCTCCTTCCTCCTAAACACTTCCTGGGGCCTGCAGCCTCCTGGGCTCACCTTGGAGGCCAGCTCAAACCTCACTGCTCCTTGGGACACCTGGAGAGCTACCAGAAAGCCCACACACAAGGCCACACCCAGGCGGATTAAACCAGACACCGGGAGGTGGCCTCTAAGCTCCCAGTGAGGCCTCGGTCCCAGCCTGAGGTGGGAGCCCCAATGTTGGGGGTGCAGCAACGAGGTGCTTGATGGTCAAGGCGCACCCTCAGCTCCCCGCCAGCCTGGAGGTCATCAGATGGGCTGGGCGGTTTGGTCCTGGCTCCATCCTCAAGGCCTGCAGAGGTTTCACCTGCAGAAGGCACTCAGTGGAGGTCTCCTGACAAATGCATCAGTGCCTGGAGGACCCAGGGCTCGGTGATCGGAGTGGACCCAGGACTCGGTGATCAAGTGGCCAGTGCCTTCTGCTGTCTGCTCCGGCTGCCAGGACAGCCCTCCTTCCCCGGGGTGGCCCTGGACCCACCCTTGTTCCCGGGCCCGCCCACCCCTTAGACACAGAAACCAACCTGGGAGGCTGGGGAGGGGCAGCCACCCAGCGCGCACTTTGCATTTCCACCCAGAGTAGGTGAGTGCACTGCCTGGGTGAGGAGGAAGCATCACCTCCTGCCCTCCCCCATCACTTTGGCCCTGGGGGTTTCCCTGCCCCCCCATCACTTTGGCCTGGGGGCTTCCCTGCCCCCCATCACCTTGGCCTGGGGGCTTCCCTGCCCCCTCATCACCTCGGCCTGGGGGCTTCCCTGCCCTCCCCCATCACCTCGGCCTGGGGGCTTCCCTGCCCTCCCCCATCACCTCGGCCTGGGGGCTTCCCTGCCCCCCCATCACCTCGGCCTGGGGGCTTCCCTGCCCCCCCATCACCTCGGCCTGGGGGCTTCCCTGCCCCCCCATCACCTCGGCCTGGGGGCTTCCCTGCCCCCCCATCATTTTGGCCTGAGGGCTTCCCTGCCCCCTATCACCTTGGCCCTGGGGGCTTCCCTGCCCCCCCATCACCTCCCCCCAGCAGGCTGAGGAGCCACGCCCTCCACTCTGGAGTGAGTTTTCCCCGGGGCTTGGCTCTCTTCCAACACCCCAGAGAGGATGGGAAGGCATCCCAGCCCCCTCCCGGCCACCCAGCCCTGGCTGCCCAGGTGTGGCTCCTGGTCCCCCACGTCCTCCCTGCTGACAGGACTGAAGGTCGCCCTGCCCGCCCTGGTCCACGCTTGGTCCCTGGAGGCCCCATGCCAGTCAGGTCACATGAGTGCCAGGGTCCTGCTCTGCTGGTCTCATGCTGCCACGCCTGGGCCGGGCCTTCTCCCACTCCTGGTTTAGGATGTTTTCTGGTCATTGTCTGCTCAGCGATGGTCCCTGTCCACCTGCGAGGCCACGCCCACTCAGGGTCCAATTCTGTGTTTTCCCATTTCTCATTTCCAACCTTACCGGAGATTACCTTTGAATTTTTCATTTCTGCCACCCTTTTTTCCACAAGTGCTTTTTCCTATCCTGTTCCTGTTATAGCATCCTGCTCTGAGGCCATGGGTGTGATGGTCTCTCTCTCTCCCAGCGTAGGGGTAGGGATTTTCCTAGAGCCCCCTTGCTGGTTCACTCCCCAAAAGCCCGCAGTGGCAGCACTGGGCTGGGCTGGGCTGGGGGCTGGGAACTCCGTCCCCGTCTCTCATGTGGGTGACAGCAACAGCGGCTTGAGCCTTCTAGAAAGTGCACCAGCAGGAAGCTGAGCTGGGCCTCCGACCCAGGCACCCCGGGGTGGGGCCAGGCTGAACGCTCACCCTGCGGTTGATGTTTCTGCTCCTCCATTGTTTCTGGTTCCTCCGAGTTCCCACACCCTGGTCCCAGGGGATCTGCCACTTGTGTTGGGTGTTTTCTCCCCAGGAGCCCGGTGCTCTGCAGTCCACGTGTCACGTGCGAGGCACAGGGTGCTCACGAGAGCACTGTGGGCCTTCAGCACGTGGCCAGAGTTCTTGGGAGGCCCAGACTTCCCCAGTCTCCCACCTGGGGATACACCTGACTACCAGGTGGAAGGTGAGCAGGAAGGTGGGGGTTCAGCTCCCCCCAGTCTCCCCTGCCGTGGCCCAAGCTCAGGATTGCACTTGGCCGTGGCTGGGCTCCACCCCCACCCCAAGAGCAGACCTCAGATCCCCGCGCTCTCGCCTGCACGCAGGTGGCACACAGGGCATACAGACTCCCGCTGGGGCCTGTGTCTCCCCCTCCTTGTGGTCAACGCCACCCCTGCATCACCATCAGAGATCCTGGCCTCCCTGCCCTGGCACCTGGGCTCCGGCTTTCCGTGGTCGGCCCAGTCGATGCTGCCAGAGGAAGGGGTGCCGCAGGTAGAGGTTTTGTCAGGTCCCCCTGCAGCCCTCCATGGGCTCTGAGAGGGCGTGAGCCCACGGGACATCACCCCTGCACTCACAGGGAGGGCGTGAGCCCACGGGACGTCACCCCTGCACTCACAGGGAGGGCGTGAGCCCACGGGACGTCACCCCTGCACTCACAGGGAGGGCGTGAGCCCACGGGACGTCACCCCTGCACTCACAGGGAGGGCGTGAGCCCACGGGACGTCACCCCTGCACTCACAGGGAGGGCGTGAGCCCACGGGACGTCACCCCTGCACTCACAGGGAGGGCGTGAGCCCATGGGACGTCACCCCTGCACTCACAGGGAGGGCGTGAGCCCACGGGACGTCACCCCTGCACTCACAGGGATTCGTGTGTACCGTCACCATTAGAACGACCTCCACCGCAAGGCAGCAGCAGAGGCTGGGAAGCCTGGGTGGCACCAACAAGTGCCCTCCAACGTCCACGTGCAGGAGACAAACCAGAGCCGGAACCTGGGAGGGTGGAGACAGGGTCGAGGGGTACCTGCGAGGGTGGAGACGAGGTCGAGGGGGTACCTGGGAGGGTGGGGACGGGGTCGAGGGGGTACCTGCGAGGGTGGAGACGGGGTCGAGGGGGTACCTGGGAGGGTGGGGACGGGGTCGAGGGGTACCTGGGAGGGTGGGGACGGGGTCGAGGGGTACCTGGGAGGGTGGAGACGGGGTCGAGGGGTACCTGGGAGGGTGGGGACGGGGTCGAGGGGTACCTGGGAGGGTGGGGACGGGGTCGAGGGGTACCTGGGAGGGTGGGGACGGGGTCGAGGGGGTACCTGCGAGGGTGGAGACGGGGTCGAGGGGGTACCTGGGAGGGTGGGGACGGGGTCGAGGGGTACCTGGGAGGGTGGAGACAGGGTCGAGGGGTACCTGCGAGGGTGGAGACGGGGTCGAGGGGGTACCTGGGAGGGTGGGGACGGGGTCGAGGGGTACCTGGGAGGGTGGGGACGGGGTCGAGGGGTACCTGCGAGGGTGGGGACGGGGTCGAGGGGTACCTGGGAGGGTGGGGACGGGGTCGAGGGGGTACCTGGGAGGGTGGGGACGGGGTCGAGGGGTACCTGGGAGGGTGGGGACGGGGTCGAGGGGTACCTGCGAGGGTGGGGACGGGGTCGAGGGGTACCTGGGAGGGTGGGGACGGGGTCGAGGGGTACCTGGGAGGGTGGGGACGGGGTCGAGGGGGTACCTGGGAGGGTGGGGACGGGGTCGAGGGGTACCTGCGAGGGTGGGGACGGGGTCGAGGGGTACCTGGAAGGGTGGGGACGGGGTCGAGGGGTACCTGGGAGGGTGGGGACGGGGTCGAGGGGGTACCTGGGAGGGTGGGGACGGGGTCGAGGGGGTACCTGGGAGGGTGGGGATGGGGTCGAGGGGTACCTGGGAGGGTGGGGACGGGGTCGAGGGGTACCTGGGAGGGTGGGGAAGGGGGTGGGCACTGATGCTGAAAGTCAGCCTCTGGCCACCGTGGGAGGGAAAGAGGGCGCTGTGGAGGGCTTTTTAAATTTCATTTGAAAGCTTTGTTTATTTGTTTGTTTCTTTAAAAGGCAGAGCATCAGGCAACAGCCAGGATTGGGCCAGGCTGAAGCCAGGAGCCAGGAGTTCCATCCTGATCTCCCGCATGGATGGCAGAGGCCCAGGCACGTGGGCCACCCTACGCTGCCTCCCCAGCACCTGGCAGAGAGCGGGACCAACCCGGCCCACTGTGTGGGACTGATGCCCCCGTGGAGGGCGTTGGGGCAACCGGACGACAGGGACAGCTGCCGGGGGCACAGCAGAGACAACGTTCCTGTCTCGGTGGACGGGGAGCCGCGGACTGAGCAGCCCACAGGCAAAGCCCCACACAGGTGAGATCCCACAGGTCAGTGTCACAGGGCCAGGCCCAGGCTGAGCGCTGAGCCCCAGGAGGAGCCCAAGTGAGACGCAGGCGCAGCCAGGCACAGGCAGCTTATGGGGCTCAGCCTCCGGCAGGGCCCTGGTGACCTTGACTGCTATGGCTGCCACGTGGCAGCCTGAGGGGCGGGTAATAGCCGTGTGGGTGACTCCCGTGGAATTCTGCCCGAAAGGGGAACTGAGATGGAGGTGACCAGCCAGGAAGCCATTGTGGGGAGCAGGGTAAGAGCAGGCAAAACCAGGGGTCACTCCCTAGAAGGGGGGGAGTCGGCCAGGGGGAGGGGGCGGAGGGGAGTGAGCATGGCCAGGAACACAACCAGAGACTGTAACACAGTGAGGTTGCCTGATGCACTCGCTGGGGGGGGGGCATCGTGAGTGAATTATCTCCATTTCTGAGACGCACAGGTGACACCAGCCGGGGGGGGCTTCCTGGAAGAGGCAGGAGTACGGACAGAAATCAGCCAGAGAGAGGGGAGGGGGTGGATCTTCAGAGAGGACCATGGGCTGAGTGAGGGCCTGCAGCGGGGGAGAATGAGGGCGGCACAGGCCAGGTAGGGGAGGGGCTGTGTCTGCAGTGGCCTGGAGCTGAGGGCACCCACGCTGCACACCCAGAAGGGAGGGGGCGGGGCGCTCCCCTCACTGAAGACCACCTGCTGTTTCCGGCAAGGGTCCTCTGTACCCACGGAGCTGTGCCGGCCCAGCCGTGCGGCCACATCACACAGGATCCCTATCAATCACAGAGGATCCCTATCACACAGGATCCCCATCACACAGGATCCCCATCAATCACAGAGGATCCCCATCAATCACAGAGGATCCCTATCACACAGGATCCCCATCAATCACAGAGGGTCCCTATCACACAGGATCCCATCACACAGGATCCCTATCAATCACAGAGGGTCCCTATCACACAGGATCCCCATCACACAGGATCCCCATCAATCACACAGGATCTCCATCACGCAGGATCCTCATCACAGTGATCCACATCACACAGGATCCCCAAACACAGTGGTGGAAGATAGGCTCACAGAGTAGAAAGCCAGCGGGCACTGGTGGCGTGGCCTCCGTGAGCTGGTGCCCCGTCCTGTTTTGCTTCCTTCTGGAACCTTCTATGCCTGCAGTCTTCTGACCATGAAGGGAATGGCCTGTTTAAGCCCTTCCTGAGTACCGGACCTGTGTCTGGCGCACCTTTCGTACAAACCGTCCCCAGCTGGACAGAGAGCAAGCAGTTCGCCGCGACACAAGTCGCCTAACTCAAGGCCCTCAGGAACCCCCAGTCCCCCGGGCCAGCCTCTCCCTGGCCACCACCACCTGTCCCCTGCCCCTCCAGGGTGCACAGAGCTTTGGCACGTGCAGCTCCACGTCTTGCTGGTTAGTCCCTCACGTCCGTCAGCCCGAGGCTCACCCCCCAGCCCACGTCCTCCCTGCTGCCTTCTCTGCTCTCGCGTTCCCCTTGGTCACTGGCCACATGCTTCCCCGCTGCGTCCTTCTCCACGAGGGCAGCCCCAGCCTGGTCGCCCTCACTTGTGTCTCCCAGGGCAGGGCCGTCTGTGGGGCCCGAGGAAGGGGTTCCTACGAGGGCAGAGAGGGGGCTGCCCGCACAGACGAGGGCGTCAGGCCGTCCCAGGCACAAGTTGAGGGTCAGGTCCACTTCTGACTGTGAGCTGGCTTCCGGGAGACAATGCACAGGCGTGGGGACAGAAGTGACTGGCGCTCTGGAGAGCTCCATCTGCAGAGTGGCATCTGGGGAGGCGTCCGGTTGGGCCATCGGCTGCTGAGGCCTTAGCTTGCCCCATGCCAAGAAGTAAGGTCACACCTGCCATAGCAGAAGCCATTGAGATGGCAAAGACTCAGGGGGTCCTGCTGAGCAGAGAGGGGGTCCCCAAGGCTTTCCACAAGATGCCAGAGCACCTTGGTCCTAGCCATTCCCGTGGCCACAGCACTTGCTGGACAAGCTGGCACGCTGAGCCCAGAATGCCAGGGAGAGGCCCAGAAGGCAGCACTCAATAAGGCTTCAGTCCCAACTGCAGCCCCCAGTGTGCAACCCAGCCAATCACTCCTCTCCTCTGAACCAACCCACAAAGAGAAGGAGGTGGTGATGAGGCAAGAAGCTGAGAGAGGCCACCCACACTGAAAAAGAACTATTCTCCTCTGCAGATCACGTGACTGCACACACAGAGCCTAAGGAAGCCACTCAAGAACTCACAGTGGAGTTCAGTAAGGTTGCAGGATACGAGATCGATCTACGAAAATCTTTTGTATTTCTACACAGTAGAAGGGAACAAACCAAAAATGGAATTAAGAAAATAATGCCTCAGGAATAAATTTAACAAAGTGAGTGCAAAACAGGTGTTCTGGAAACTACAATGCATTGTTGAAGGAAACAAAAGACCTTGCGAACAGAAAGATAGCCTATGTTCATGGATTGGAAGACTGAATACTGTTAAGGTGGAAATATTCTTATTATTGACTTTTATTTGCTTAATCCCTGATGCCACTGGCATGTGAGATTCAACACAATCCTTATTAAACTCCCAGCTGCCTCTTCACAGAAACCAGTCCAATAGTTCACATGGAAAGTCAAGGGGCTCAGTGCCCCGCAGGGCAGCAAACGGCTGGCCCTTCTCTCACTGGCCAGGCCAACACCATGACCGCACCTGAGCCAACCGCTGAGTCAGGAGTCAGTCCTGCCGCCTCCCTCAGCCCCCTAGTTTTCACCTCTCTTGGAGGCTGAAGTTCACAAAAGGGACGGGGGTTGGGGCTGGCACCGTGGGACAGTGAGCTGAGCTGTCAGCCTCCTGCTTCGGCGTCAAGCCCCTGCTGCTCGTCCCTGACTCAGCACCCAGCTAGTGCGCCCGGGAAAGCAGCAGAGGACAGCACAAGCCTGGGCTCCGGGCTCGGCTCTGGACCAGCCCCAGCTTCTGTGGCCATTTGGGCAGTGGATCAGCAGATGGCAGCTCGCTCTCCCCACCCCCCATTCTCCCCTTAAAACAAAACAAAAACCTTAAGAGAGAGGGCAGGGGTCACAGGTAAGCTCCTAGGCTGGGGCAGTGAAGGCTGAAAGGCAGCCCTGCCCTTCCTGCGGGGGTCTTAGGTCTGGGGTCCACTTAGCCCTGCAACAGGCAGTGCCTCAAGCCAGCTCCACAGGGAGGTTTGCGACAAAGACCCTCCGTGCCACCAGAAGCCTCCAGTGTGTTCATGGGCCTGGCCTTGCAGATGGCCCTGGGGCTGCACCTGGTGCCCCCCCCCCCCCCCGCAGCCTCTCCCTCACACAGGACTGGCTGGCCCGGGCTGGACAGCGGCTTCTCTGGTCAGCTGGCCTTCCTGAGCACCAACTCAGCAGGGCACTGGGTGGGCAGTGAGTCCAAAGAAGAGGACCAGGGCCGTGTCACCCTCCGCAGGGAGCCTTCACCCTCCACAAAGTGGCACGTGGGGCCACCCCGGGGGCCGGCCCCAGGACGGAGTCCTGCAAACAAGCCTGGCTCAGACCCTGCTCCTGCTGTGCAGCCCGAGTGGGGCACCCGCGGGGCTCCTGCTGTCGGTCCCAGGCCAGATCATGCTTGCCCAGGGGACCCCAACAGCTGCCGAGCAGGGCTGTCCCGCCACGTGGGCCCCCTCCCAAGGCCAGCCGGTGCTGCGGGAGCCCCTGCCCAGCTGGCTCAGCTTCACTGGGTCCACACCCTGCCCCATCTCTTCCTCCCATCCTGCTCTCAGAGGAACAAACAAGCTGAGACCAGGGACAGAGCAGCGCAAACAAGGTGGGCTTCCCGACAGGGTCACTGCCCCCAGCCAGCGCTGTGGGCACACACAGCCTGGCCCGGGCTTTTCCTCCAAGGATGACCTGGGAGAACAGGCCGGTGCAGGGGCTGGGGGATGACAGCAGCCTAGCGCTAGGATTCAACTGTCTCAGGTGCTTGAGACGTGTGGGGAGGGCTGTCGACCAGGCTGCACTGCCTGAGCGCAATGATGAGATGAGGGCAATCAAACAACGGAAAACCAAGGGTGAGAGCCCGCGAGTCTGTTGGCAGCTTCGAAGCCGCCCTCGGCAGACGACAGCAGCTCCAGTTCAAGTACGGATTTGATGCGCAGGGGCTGGGCTTCAAAGACGGTGGAGCGCCCGACAGGCACGGCTGTGACGGCTGTGATGCCGAAGTCAGGGCCCTGGCGGGTGGGGCACAGAGGAGTCCCTAGTTCGGTTCTCAGATTCTCCTGGGCTGCAGGAGCTGCAGAAGTGGCCCAGCCCCGCCCTGCCCAGAAGGCAAAAGGCACCTCCCTGGGAGGCTGTCCCCACCTCCCCCTGGGCCACTAGGTCTGCAACCACCTCGCTGTGAGGCAGCGAGTGGTCAAAGCACAGCTCTGGTCCAGGTTGACCTACAAGGAGCCGCCCCAGGGCTGCGCAGCGGGCACTGAACACCCCGAGGCAAAGGGGGGCGCCCAGGGAGGAGAGAGACACCTGTGTGTCCACCAGGGCTCGTCTGCAAGTGCCCAGCACGGGGAGCCACTGTCCATCCCACCTGGCTCCCTAGGGCAGGGAGCCTCTCCATCTGCCCACACCGCCCGTGCACAGGGAACCACCCGCTCCCATCGTGGGCGTCACAGCCGGCGCCAGCCCCTTGCGGCCAAGTCGGTGTCTGGGTGTCGCCATCCGGAGCCTCAATGCAGCCCACGCTGCCAGCGTGGTCAAGGCAGCAGCGGCAGGAGAGGATGACCGTGTTAACAAACTGGACTTCACACGAGCAAAAGTAACTGGTGCCTGGCTCGCTGCCTTTTGTCCCCAGGATGCCAGCCTTTGCCTGCAGGCGAGACCCTCTCAGTGCACGGACAAGGAGCCTCCGCTTGGCTCGTGGCACGCTGCCAGGTGGGGACAGGCTTTGGGAGGCCTGGGCCGTCCACTTATGTGGGGACCCTGGCTCTGCTCTATCAGTCAAGCACACAGAAGCGCCCAGCCTGCTGGGATGCTCCCGCGTGGGCCTCTGGGTTACCATGGCAACCCCTAGGCCACAGAGGATGAGACCCAAGAGGGGAGACCCTTGAAGAAGTAACTGCTCCCTCCGCAGCCAGCAGCCAGGCTCCGGGCGCCCACACAGCCCGAGTGTGAACTCACATCTGCTCTCCGGCCCTGAGCCGGACAGGGGGGCCAGCGGCGGCAGACTGCCACACACCAGTTGGGTGACCCTGGCCCAGTCACCCAGCTCGGGACACCACGCCTCAGAAAAACGCAAGCCGGCTGGGCACTGGGCCTGGCCCAGAGTGGTGGTGAGTCGGCAGGGGCCTCTCTGTGTCCACTTCCCATCCAGATAGGACCTGGGTCCCCGCACGTGTCCCCACCCAGGCCAGTCCCCGGCTCTTCGAGCTGACTAGCCTCAGGCACACGGCCTGTGCTCAGGCCCCAGGAAATCTCTGCATTTCTGAGGGGCGCCAGGGCTGGCCCTCCTGGAGTCTGAAGTCTAACACGCTCCTCTGTGATGTCCCACAAGGCCGTCTCGTCACTGTGTGCCCTGCACACTGGAAAGCTGGGGGTGTGGGGGAGGGGAGGAGGACACGAGGCAGGAAGTGCTGGCATCCCACATCGGTCCTGCTCGAGCTGAGGCTGCCCCACTTCCGACCCAGCCCCCTGCTGTGGCCTGGGAAAGCAGCGAAGATGGCCCTGCACCCGCGTAGGAGACCCAGAAGAGGCTCCTGGCTTTGGATCGGGCCATTTGGGGGGTGAACCAGCGGATGGAAGACCTCCCTCTTCCTCTCTCTGCCACTCTGTAACTGCCTTTCAAATAAGTAAATAAATCTTAAAAAGAAAAAAAAAAAAGAGCTAAAAGGGGAGGGGTCGAGGATGCATAAGCGGAGCCCTGAGTGGGGAGGGCTCTCAGCTGCCTCCACAGACAGCAGGTGAGACCACAGGGCGCACACCTGCTCTCCTCTCCCTCCGAAGCAGCTCAGCTGGGCACTGTGCCCCCCCCCCCGCCTGTGCCCCCTCAGCTCCCTTCTGGCTGACGCTCTGCCTGGGTGGAGGAGGGCACACCCCTGTGGACCCCTCCAAGCAGGTCTGAACCAGGGAGAGCGAGGCCCAGCTCCCCCGCCCCACACTCGGCTCCTAACTGCTTCTGAATCGACTCCAGGGTTCTATCACCCTCGTTAAGCAGTGACACATGTGACGGCAGCGGGCGCTGGCCGTTCCGAGGTGGACATCGGGGTGACGGAGGGTTCTCTGGGGCAGTACACGCTCACCTGCTGGGTGGCACGGGCCGTGCAGCCCCAGCCGGGCTCCCATCTCCACGCCATCACACACACGGTAGGTGCTGAGTGTGGCCTCTGCTGTCCTCCACGCCCCCGGTCTCCACCTGCAGTCCCCTGGACACTCCCGGAGCCCCTCACGGGCCCTGCAGGGAGGACAGGGGCAGGGAGGAGTCCCCCCTGCAGGGAGGACAGGGGGCAGGGAGGAGTCCCCCCTGCAGGGAGGATGGGGGGGCAGGGAGGAGTCCCCCCTGCAGGGAGGACAGAGGCAGGGAGGAGTCCCCCCTGCAGGGAGGACACAGCAGGGAGGAGTCCCCCCTGCAGGGAGGACAGGGCAGGGAGGAGTCCCCCCTGCAGGGAGGACAGGGCAGGGAGGAGTCCCACCAGCTAGGGCTTCGCACAAGTCCTTGCTCGTTTCTCTGCACCCCTAAGCTTACAGGTATAACTTGGGGCTTCAAGCAGGTGGCTTTGGCGCGTGGACGAGAGCCGCGTGTCTTCTCATGCAGGCGCGGGAGGCTGCCCTAGCCTGGGGAGCGAGCCACAGCAGTGGCCCCCTCCCCAAGCCGTCCCCAGTGTCCTCCACTACGGGTGGACATCAAGGCGTGGGCGGCAGGCCCGGCGCTCCTGGACCTGGGCGCTGTGTGTGTACTTAGCAACTGCCCTGCCTGGGCGTTTGCCCGGGCCACACCCCCAGGAGCCAGGTGGGCATTGGGAGGCCCCTGAGAACAGGCCGTCAGGTTCCAGAGAGAAGAAAGCGCCCCCAGCCCAACACGGAGGCTGCCGGGGCCAAGGGACGGCACCTGGGACCGCCGCCCGAGTGGGCTCCTGGGGAGGCAAGGCTGCCCAGCGTGAGTCGGGGGTCTCCTCGCGGCTGGGCGGTGTCTGTCCTCCCCAGCACACCCCCAGGAGCACACAGTCCCGCAGTGGCTCAGGCCCGCTGCCTTCTCTTCCGCGTCCTGGGGCTCGTTTTGGCCAGCCTGCCCTGGTTCCGGCTCCGGGGGGGCCACAGCGGCAGGCGTGAGGCGACCGTCCAGTACATGTTTCGGGCCCTGAGCAAGTTCAGTCAACACAGACCAACGATCCACAGAGCAGCTCCGCCTGGCTTTACCCTGTCCCCCTGCGCTTTGTCCAGGGCCGGCCCTGGCCCCTCCCCCGGGACACTCAGCGGCCCGAGGCGGGGACAGGGTGGGCGAGGGCTCTGGGGCATCCCGTGTCCAGCGCCCGGTTCCGAACCCTGGCTTTGCTCGGGACCCACCTCCCCGCTGGGAGGCAGAGGCCACGGCTCAAGCCCCGGGCCCCGCTGGCCACGCGTGGGCCCCGCACGAGGCCCGGACAAGCTGTTTAGGGGGTTTGGGGAGTGACAGCCGACGGAAGAGCTCTCCGCCTTACAAATGTTTTTTCTTTCGTTTTGATTTGTTTTGCTTTTCTTCGAATTTTCTTTAACGTAAGAGACGAAGCTCAAGCACGCGCACGCCCACACGGATGGCAGCGCGAGGCGCGGGGTCGCGCGGGGGCGGCCAGGCCGAGCCGCTCGGGGCTCTCTTCGGGGCGTCGGCAGCCGGCGGGTCCCGGGCGCGAGGGGCGGACCAGAGGCGACCGCGCAGCGCGCCCGCAGGGCCGCCCGCCACGCCGCAGGGCAGTGCGGGCCGGACAGGCCGGAGCCCCGCCCCCTGCGCCCTCGCGCCCCGCCCACCCCGTCCACGGCGGCTCGCAGCGCGCGGGGCCCGCCGGGAGCCGCGGCGAGGGGGCGGGGCGCTGGGCAGCTCCGCCCCCGGCCGGCAGCGCCGAGCTGCGCAGGCGCAGCTCGCGGGCCCGCCCCGCGGACGGCGGCGCGGCCATATTTAAAGGGCGGCGGGCGCGGCAAGCCA
The DNA here is from genome assembly GCA_949820135.1 of Sylvilagus floridanus. Classification (NCBI taxonomy): domain Eukaryota; kingdom Metazoa; phylum Chordata; class Mammalia; order Lagomorpha; family Leporidae; genus Sylvilagus; species Sylvilagus floridanus. The sequence continues at coordinate 128,402,164 of OX463231.1, forward strand.
ATGGGCGGCGCGCGTGCGGGGGCGGCGCGTGGCGGCTCGGGGCCCCGGATGTGGCTGCGGCGGCCGCTCCTCCCCCGCGTTCCTCTCAGACACCGGCTGCGCGCCCCGGCCTCGCTCGCTCGGTGCCCGCGCAGGCCCCTCGGGCGGAGGCCAGGAGGCGCCCCGGCGGCGCAGGAGCGGGCGGCCCGGCGCTCGGCCCCCCGCGGCCGCCATGAGCGGCTCCTCGGGCACCCCGTACCTGGGCAGCAAGATCAGCCTCATCTCCAAGGCGCAGATCCGCTACGAGGGCATCCTCTACACCATCGACACCGACAACTCCACCGTGGCGCTCGCCAAAGGTAGCGGCCCGCGCGCCCAACCGCCCGCGCCCGCCGGACCCCCGCCCCCACCGCACCCACCCGGCCGGACCCCCGCGTCCACCTGGCCGGACCCCCGGGCGCCCACCCGGCCGGACCCCGCCCCGCCCCTCGCCCACCCCGGGCGCCCACCCGGCCGGACCCCCGCGCCCACCCGGCCGGACCCCCGGGCGTCCACCCGGCCGGACCCCCGCGTCCACCTGGCCGGACCCCCGGGCGCCCACCCGGCCGGACCTCCCGCGCCCACCCGGCCGGACCCCCGCCCCACCCCCTCGCCCGCCCCCCGCGGGCGCCCCTCCACCCGCGACGGGCGCCGGGGTCCTCCCGGGCCTCCCCGCCCCCGCGGCGCGCCGCCGCCGGGCACAATGGTCTTCCTCCGCCGCGACGGCGCGTTATTGTGCGCGGACGCCCCGCTCCCGCGGAGCCGCCCTCGGCAGGCGCTGGGGTCCCGGGCGGCCCCGCGTCGTCCTCACCTGCCGGGGGCGGGGCCGCCCGAAGGCTGGGCGGGGTGGCGGCGCGGAGAAAATGCGGGTCTCCCCGGTCGGCGAGCGGTCGTCGCGCTGGAGCCGGGCGCTCCTGGGGAGCCTCCCGCCGGCCGGGGCGCCCGTCGGAACCGTCCCCGCCGCGGGCTCTGCGTCTGAGCTGTGGCTCGGCGAGGGTCCCCGGGTCTCTTTGTCTGCGTCCTGCAGAGGGGCTGGGAGAGACAGGGCTGCGTGCGCGCGGGGTCCCCAGAACCCTGCGCTCCGGACGCGGTCGTCCCGAACCCTGGAGGGGCTCCGGGAGACGGCCCCCGGCCCCCGGGCCCCTGGCGCGCTGGGACACGGGGCCGCAGGTGCAGGCTGCTCGGATGCGGGTTGGTACTGGAAGCCCTGGCGAGGGGCTGGGGGCTCCCGGAACCCCGGTGCCCGCAGGTTACTCTCGCAGGGACGTTTCTGGAACTCCTTGTAGGCGCAGAAGCCGGTGTGGGGTCCGGCAGCTAGGACCCCTCCTGTGGGTGGAGCCGCGTGTGGGGGCGTGTCCCAGGGCTGCTCCATGCTCCGGGCCCCCTGCCGCGGGATCTCCTCCCCTCACCTGCGAGCCAGGCGGTTCCTTTGCAAAGAGCTGTGTTCGCCAAGAGCGCCCGGCTTGGGCGTGTGTGCACCTGCGAATGGAGGCCCGGGGACGCGGTCAGGGGAGCAGCTCTGGCCCAGAACTTCCCGGGGTTGGGGCCTGGGGGTTCCACCCACTGCAGAGCGGACTCGGCGCTGTAGGGTGGGCCCGCGGGAGGACACGCGGTAACGCTGCCTTCTCTCAACCCAAGTGCGGTCCTTTGGTACTGAAGACCGCCCCACAGATAGGCCTGCCCCCCCGAGAGAGGAGATCTATGAGTACATCATTTTCCGGGGCAGCGACATCAAGGACATCACTGTGTGTGAGCCTCCGAAGGCCCAGCACGCTCTCCCTCAGGACCCCGCTATCGTCCAGGTCAGTGTGCGAGGCGCGGGCCGCGGAGCAGCCGCCCAGGAGGGGCTTGGCTCCCGCTGTCTGCTCCTGGGGAAGGAGGCTGGAGGGGAGTGTGGGGCTGTGCACGGGGCGGTGTGCCATCGTGCCTGCTGTGAGCCGCCCTACGCGGTTTGTGTCTGCCTGCTGGGTGTGGCTGACTGGCCTGAGATTTTTAGGGATCCCAGGTTCGTGTTTTCTCGTGGCAGGCCTGAGTCCTCCTTAGCTCCCTTGGGGTTCAGACCACCCCAGGCTCGGGGAGGAAGTGGGGGCCTGCATCAGACCTGGGGAAGGCTGGGAGGGGAAGTGCCGGGTTCATAGGAGGAAAGTCCCTGAGCCAGGCGCGGGCACCGGCAGCAGGGAGCCCAGTGCCTGGGGAGGGAAGCGATGCGTCCCCGCGCAGGCCTCCTGGGACTCCCCCAGCCTGGAGCCAGGTCTGGCCGCTCTGCTTCCTGTCCAGCCTCCTGCTGAGCCTGGGAGACAGCACGTGGGTCACTGCCACACACCTGGGGGGCCAGGTTCTTGGCTCCTGACTTGAGCAGGGCTCAGCCCTGTCGTGGGCATCTGGGGAGTGAACCAGTGGATGGAAATCTGTCTCCCCGGTCTCTGTCTCTCTACGTGTCAAGTAGATGGAAACAGAGGAAAGACTGGTCTGCCAGCAGGCAGCTGTCTCCCCGAGGCTGGGGACCGGAGAGCAGGCAGACGTGGGAGCTGCTCAGTGGGTCCCCAGCCGCAGCGGGCTGTGCCCGTGCATGGGGCTAGGCGCTCCCTGACTGCGGTGGAGCCTCGGCGCTCCTGCGTTTGTGTGGAGAGGGAGAGAAGCAGAACTCGCAGGTGCTGGCTGGGAACAGAGCCATAGTCTGAAAGCCCAGCCCAGGTCTGCGTGCGGTGGCGGAACCCAGGGAACCTGAGGGTCACCACAGACCCCCCCATCTGCGTTAGCGGGAGCCAGAGAGCTGCAGCTAGAATTTTTTTTTTTTTTTTTTTGACAGGCAGAGTGGACAGTGAGAGAGACAGAGAGAAAGGTCTTCCTTTGCCGTTGGTTCACCCTCCAATGGCTGCCGCGGCCAGCGCGCTGCGGCCGGCGCACCACGCTGATCCGATGGCAGGAGCCAGGTGCTTCTCCTGGTCTCCCATGGGGTGCAGGGCCCGAGCACTTGGGCCATCCTCCACTGCACTCCCTGGCCACAGCAGAGAGCTGGCCTGGAAGAGGGGCAACCGGGACAGGATCCGGCGCCCCAACCAGGACTAGAATCCTGTGTGCCGGCGCCGCAAGGCGGAGGATTAGCCTGTTGAGCCACGGCGCCGGCCGAGAATTTTTTTTTAAGATTTATTTTAAGAGGCAGAGTTACAGATTGTGGGGGGGTCTTCCATCTGCTGGTTCACTCCCCAAATGACCGAAACAGCCGAAGCTGGGCCGATCTGAAGCCAGGAGCTGCTTCCGGGTCTCCCACACGGGTGCAGGGCCCAGCACTTGGGCCATCTTCTACTGCTTTCCCAGGCCACAGCAGAGCGCTGGGTGGGAAGTGGGGTGGCCGGGACACAAACTGGCGCCCGTATGGGATGCCGGCCTACAGATGGAGGCTTAGCCTACCTCGCCACAGCATTGGCCCCTGGAGCCAGGATTCTGAGCCAGGTGGGGTGTGGGTGCCCTCACCAGTGTCTGAACCAGTGTCTGATGGGAAGGTTTTAGTTGCATCGGGAGAAAATTGTCAGGGCTCTGTGGACAGGTGGGGCTGGGGCTGCACCAGCGTCTGGACACACAGGCTGGGCAGCTGCTCTGAGTCGGGCGCGTGGGTCCGGGGGTCCAGGGCCCTGGCTGCTCTCACCGCGGGTCTCGTCCTTCAGTCTTCCCTGGGCTCTGCCTCCGCCTCGCCGTTCCAGCCGCATGTGCCTTACAGCCCCTTCAGAGGGATGCCGCCCTACGGCCAGCTGGCGGCCAGCTCCCTGCTCGGCCAGCAGTACGCAGCTTCCTTAGGGCTGGGTGAGTAGCCGCTCCTGCTGGCAAACTGCCCCTCCTGGGACCCCAGGGAGACAGAGCAGCAGCCCCGAGGGCGGGGTCCTCGTGTTCAACTCAGACTTGGTCTTGCTGCATGCTCGGTGCGTTGCCGCCGCTGCTTGGGACACGCAGTAGCGGCTCAGCTGGGAGTAGAGGCGGCAGACGCATCCGAAACTCGTTGGCAGTGTCAGCCTGGGCCTTGGCGGGAGCCCTGGTGCGCCTGACAGCCGCCTGGCAGTTGTTTGCACGTCCCGGTCTGAGAGTGAAGGTAAAGGCAGTGCCTCCCGCCGATGGCCTTCTGTTCTTCCGAAGTGCCTGTCCCAAGAATGGTTCAACCTGGTCGGCTAACGCCGTAACCCAGGGGAAGGCGCTGTTCTCCGTGGAGAGTGAGGTCCGGCCATGTCCTTGGCTGGCCGGAGCTTTGTGCTCAGAACGTGGAGGTGGCAGGCCGCCCACCCTGCTCGGCTTCCGGCTAGGGGGCGTCAGTCAGGCCCCAGCCCCGCCCCGCCCCGGGTGCTGTCTGCCTGCTGTGTTCCAGGTAGGCCGTGTGAGCGGTGTCCTCGAGGGGCTGTGGCCCCTCCTCGCACCTGCTTGTCGCGGCGTGGAGTGCGTCTCGACTCACGTGTGTGCGTTTGTCTCTGCTCTTCTCTCCTCTCCCCTCAGAGAAGTTGGTAAGCCCTCCGGCCTCAGCCGCCGCCTCCAGCCCTAGCTCCTCTCCGTCTCCACAGCCTGTCTCAGAGCTCGACCTGTCCTCCGAGCCCCCTCCGCTCGCTTCCAAGGGTAACAGCAGTTTGCAGAGCTGCGTGCTGCGTGCAGACCGCGCTGAGAGCAGGGGTGAACCACGTGCCGCGTGGCAGACGCTGGGCGGAGCCACCGACGCTGCTCCCGTTTGGTGGAGGACGTGGTTCTGACGTAGTGGATCTACGTCTTAAAGAAGGGCTTAGGAGGCCTCCGAGGAGCGGTTCGTTCCCTCCCTCCACTGCAGGGTCTGTGTGACCTGTGCGGGGGCTGCCGCGTGCCCGCTCGTGGGCCTGCGGGGCGCGGGCCGCAGTTCGGGGCATTCAAACGCCGGCCCCCAGCTGCGTGGCCAGGTGAACGGTGTCAGCCTGGGAATGCCAGGTGCGGCGTGCCCCTCGTGTCTGTTCTGCCGGGGGCACCTTAGGACTGGCGTGGTCTCCTCATTGGCCCTGGTGTGTGGAAGGCCACGCTGAGCTGCACGGCTCTCACGGCACTGGGCACTTGGCCCTAGCTGAGCCTTCGGCCTTGTCCAGACTTGGTGCAGGCGCACAGCTGTGTCTGTCACACCTTGCACGTGCTGCCTGCTCGATCCTGCGTGGACTCCAGCGTGTCTGAGTCACAGCAGTGATAGTGCTTCCCGTGTAGGGCAGACAGCTCGTTTCCGCTGGGGGGTGTGTGTGTGTGTGTGTGTAGACTTCTCATTGTTTTCCACTATCGCTTTTTTTTTTATTTATTTGAAAGGCCGAGCACATGCATGTGGGAAAGAGATTTCTCCCAGCCGTTGACTCCCCACTGCCTGCAGGAGCCAGGCCTGGGCCGCGAGTCTGGAGCTCTGGGGCTCTCCCGTGGGGGTGGGAGGGCTGGGCATTTCTCTGCTGCTTCCCTGCCGCGCGTTAGCAGAGCAGCTGGGACTCGAACCAGGCACCAGGTAGGGCTGTGGGCGTCCCAGTGGCCCACAGCCTACCGTGTCTGCACCACGGTACCTTCTCCGGTTTTTTACCGTTTTTATTTATTTTTTATTTGAGAGACAGAGTGGGTGAGTGAGAGAGTGAGTGCCTGTTCCAGCCAGTGCTTCACTCCGCAGAGCCTGCAACAGCTGCCGCCAGACCAGAGCCGGGGGGGGGGAGCAGCCTGGGTCTCCCACGCTGGGGGGCCGTCCCTGCTGCCTCCCAGGGCCCACATTAGCCGGGTGCTGGAAGGGAGGCGGGGCCGGCACTCTCCTGGCGCTCTAATATGTGACGTAGGTCTCTGAGCAGCGCCTCGCTGCTGCCCCGGGTCAGGTTTGTGGACAGCAGCTGAGCCCACGATGCTGGCTGCTGTGGTTTCAGGGTGAGCGGGGGACGTTTGTGCCAGGTGCGGAGAGCGGTCAGGGAAGTGGCCCCGGCCAGTGCCCACCAGAGGGCACAACACCTGCCCGCTTGTGGGTGCCTCTCGTATCTCCGGTTTCTGTGTGCAGAACGAGAGGAGGCACCGAGCCTCCAGGGCTGCCTCCTTGGGGAGGGCCGGCCTGTGTGTGGAGCTCATTTCTTCCTGCCCCCTACGCCACCAGCTCCACTCCGTCCCCAGTTGCCCGGAAGCTGGGAGGAGAAAGGGGGTGACGGGCAGAAGAGCGGCCGGCCCTGCCTGCCCCGCGCCGCGCCAGGGACTGGCCCTGTTCAGAGCCTGGGGTGCTCCTCGCGTGCCCAGGCCTCGGAGAGCAGTGTTGCAGGCACCGCCCCTCCCTGGGTCCCCCTCGCTTCTTTATGAGAGGGGGACGAGCTGTTTCCCTCTCCTAAATAACTTCATTTTCTTCTACAAAAATGGGCGCTCTAGAAGTTCACCTCCAAGCGTGACTCGGACCCTGCGGCCCCGAGTGGAGTGAAGCAGAAGTGGCCTAGGCTTCTCAGCGCTGCGAGCTCCTCTGGGCGCAGAGCGTGCGCGGGCGTGAGGGGGACCGTGCGCGGGCGTGAGGGGGAGCGTGTGCGGGCGTGAGGGCTGGCGTGAGGGCTTGTTCTGGAAACACAGGGAGCGCCCACTGTGGGCCCGCTGTTTGAGCCCTGTGGTTCTCTAGCCCGGGGAGCGCAGGGCTGGGGACGCCCACAGGTGACCTGGCCTCGGTGCTGCCCCAGGGACCAGCCCGGGCTGGGAGCTTCGCTGGCTTCAGTGGCGCCCTGGGCAGCTGCCCAGGAGAGGAATGGGGGCACAAGACTTTCTCTGTTCCCTGCCTTGAAGGCCCCTCCCTTCCTCAACGCAGGAGCTGGCTTTCCGTCTGTCCCGGCTGGCAAGGGCCCGATGGTGGAGCAGGCCGTGCAGACCGGCTCTGCCGACACCCTGAACGCCAGAAAGCTGTTAGCCGGCAAGAGCCCCTCGGGGACGCAGCTCAGCGGTCGCCAGGTCCAGCCAAGCAGCAAGACTGCCAACGGTACCCGAGCGCGTCTGTTCGGAGCCTGGCACGCGGCTTCTGGGCTGTTCTTTCTTTAAAAAGTGCCTCCCTGCCCTGCAGCCCTGGTGCTTCGCAGGGCTGGTCCCTGGCTGGCGCCGCCCCTTCTGATGCCCCGTGGTGTGGTCTGCTCGGTGGCCGGGTCTCAGCTTCTGCGGGAGCTTGGCCTCACTCTTCCCTTTCGCGCCTCAGATGCGGTCCAGCCGGCCGCTGTGCAGACCCAGGGGCCGGTGAACGACGAGAACAGGAGGCCGCAGAGGAGGCGCTCAGGTAACCCTGTCGCCGCTCAGGGTCCGGGCGCTGAGCCGGCTGTGCTGGGGCTTCCGTGCTGTCCCTGCTGAGCCTAGAGCTGGTCACTCCTCCAGCCGCGACCGTCCTTTGTCCCCACAGGGAACCGGCGAACAAGGAATCGCTCCCGAGGGCAAAGCCGCCCGACGACGACCAAGGAGAACACGATCAAGTTCGAGGGTGACTTTGACTTCGAGAGCGCCAACGCCCAGTTCAACCGGGAGGAGCTGGACAAGGAATTCAAGAAGAGACTCAACTTCAAAGGTCTGCTGGGAGCGCCCGCCCCGCCCTGCCCCGCCCCCAGCCCTCCCTGGGGTGTGCCGATTGAGGGAAGGGGACTGTCCACCCCGAAGCCGGCTGGCGTGGGGACCAGCCCGGAAGCCGTGTGGGCTGAGGGCTGAGGAGGGTGGGGAGAGGCAGCCTGCAGGCCCCGGGGCCGGGAGAAGCCAGAAGCGAGCGGAGCTGGCCCAGGTCTCAGGCTGCAGCCCAGCACAGCACCACCGGCCGCTGGAGTGCACCCCAGGCCCCGCCTCTCTTCCAGATGACAACGCGGAGAAGGGGGACGAGAAGGACCCCGCCGTGGTGGCCCAGAGGGAGGAGCCTCCTGCTGAGGAAGACCTCCTGGGGCCCAACTGCTACTACGACAAGTCCAAGTCCTTCTTTGACAACATCTCCTCGGAGCTCAAGAGCAGGTGAGGCTGTGCGGAGCCGGGCGTGCGCGGGTCTGCGAGGGCCAGGACCAGGCGCGCCAGCCTGGAGGCCAGGCCTAGCTGTCCAGGACAGACTGACGTGTCTGCCCCCAGCACCACAGTGCCAGCTCCCCTGTGACGCCGGAGCTGGCCTCACGGTCCCCACAGAGAGCCCGTGTCCGTGCCTCTCTTGGCCTTGGACTGCTGGCAGCCCAGGTGGCTGCGCCCACCGGCTGGGCTCAGCGGTGGCGCCAGGGAGCCCTGGACAGAGGGCAGTCTGCAGCACATGGGGTGCTGGGGGCGGCGGGAGAGGCCGTGGAGACGTGCCCACCCCACCCTGGTTCTCCCAGGGGAATGTCGGGGAGGCTGGGCGGTGCAGGCCTGTGAGGGGCGGGATAACGGCAGTCCCGTGGTCGCCTCAAAGGCCAGGCCCGTGGCCTCCGCGTGCGGCTGGAGCCGAGTCTGCAGGATGGGCTGGGATCAGTAGGCTCTGTGGGTCCTGACGGCGACATTGGCTCTCGTGTGGAGGCTGTGGGAGCCCTGGGAAGCCGCGGGTTTTTGGCTGAGTTGTGACACGGGCAGAACTGGGCAGTGTCTTGGTGAGTGTGGCTGGCGTGGGTGCTTGGCAGTTGCGCAGGCAGCGTGGAGCGGGCTGATGGGCAGGTGGTGTGGGAAGTGTGCAGCACGCCTCCGTGTGTCCAGGGCTGGGCACTTGCAGGGTGCGGTGCGGAGCCGCTGGGGCCGCTGGGCAGGGGCTGGGCAGGGCTGGAGAAAGTGTCGGCACCTTGGACCTACCTTCCTGCCGCCGCGAAGGCGGGAGCCGCGTGCTCTTGGGGGCCTCTTCAACTGGCGCAGCCGCCTCACCAGGGAGAGGCTGAGTGGGGATGGCTCCAGGCTCTGCTCTGGTCTCGTCTGTGTGGGCATCCGGCCTCTCCATTGCTCCTCTCCCCTCCGTGGCCAGCAAACGCCCAGGGCCTCCTTGTAGTTGGTGCGTGGCACCTGTTTGCCTTTGGGGAGAGACGTGTGGGTTTGGTCCTGGGCAGTCCGGCCGACAGACGCAAGCCCTGCGTACAGTGGGGCTGGGGGCTCCCCGAGTGCCACGGGGCCTCAGCTGCAGTCCCGGCCGGCCCCTGGTGACCCTCTGCCCTCGGCTGCAGTCCCGGCCCCTGGTGACCCTCTGCGCTCGGCCGCGGTCCCGGCCTGCCCCTGGTAACCCTCTGCCCTTGGCCGCGGTCCCGGCCGGCCCCTGGTGACCCTCTGCCCTCGGCTGTGGTCCTGGCTCCTGGTGACCCTCTGCCCTTGGCCACGGTCCCGGCCCCTGGTGACCCTCTGCCCTTCCTCCCGGGGCTGTTGTGAGGGCCTGAAGTGAGGGGCCCTGCAGTGAGAGTGTCTGCAATTCAGTTCCAGGCGGACGACGTGGGCGGAGGAGCGGAAGCTAAACACGGAGACCTTCGGGGTGTCGGGGAGGTTCCTTCGTGGCCGCAGTGCCCGTGGGGGATTCCGAGGAGGCAGGGGCAACGGGACGGCCCGGCGCAACCCAACCTCGCACAGGGCTGGGACCGGCAGGGTGTGAGGGTGCAGCCCAGGGTGAGTGGGGGACCTCCAGGACCCTCGGTGGGGGAGGGCGTTGGGATGGGCACAGCTGGGTGGAGCTTAGGGCCCTGGAGCAGGCAGCTCTGTGCCCAGGAAGAAGGGCGGCCTGGAGGTCCCGAGACCAAACCGAGGGCCCCCAGGAACAGGCAGGACCCAGGCCCAGCCCAGGCCGACCACACCCGAGTCCGTGGGGTGGGACCCAGGCCCTGGCACCACCAAGATGGGGCTGTGGATGTGGGAGGGCGAGGGCCACGGCAGGACCTGTGTGGGCCGTGGACTCGCGACCGAGTGTGGCCAGCAGGCGGGAGCCCACTGCCAGTCCGGGGTCACGGCCCCAGCCCCACCCCGCCCCGCCTGTGTTAGCAAGGCCCAGGTGACTTGGGTGTACCTTTGAGGCCGGCCAGCTGGGACCCGGGAGACCAGGGTGTCCCTGTGTTGTAGCACAGTTCCCATGCGGGGTATTGTGGGAGAGTGGGAGCCCCGACAAGGGGGGCAGCGAGGGCCCTGCCTTAGGCACTCGCCCCTTGCCTCTGCCTGCAGGCTCCTGAAGTGGCGTGGACGGAGGAAGCCGCTGCACAGCACGGGGTGGGCACTGCACCTGGGCAGAGGGGGCGCCTGGAGGATCCCCTCCTGCTGCTTCCTCAGGGCCTGAGTTGGAGCCACTGGTGTTCTGGGAAGTGTTCACAGGCGACCTCTTGGAGGCGTCTTGACCTGTGTGTCCTTAGTTGATTTTGGTATTTTGCAAAAAGGTTTATAGCAAAAGCGTGATCCTCACTTTGTAACTTTTTTTATGACAGCTTTGACTTTTGAGGTGGAACCAAATCTCATTTGGCAAGTGAGGCAGCCAGGTGCACTGCATCTCTAACCCAGCTGGCCCTGGTGCCGCTGGCTGGCACCCCCTCCGGCCGGGGGTGGGTCTCAGGACCAGGCAGGGCCAGCACGGGTGGGTGTGGGGTGGGCTGTAGGCAGGGAAGGGCAGTGTCCTGTGGATCATGTTGTGTAAGGAGCCAGACGCCCTGCTGCGTGCGGAGTGCCGAACGCTGTGGACTGGCAAGGGGGAGGTGGGCTGGGAGGACTCCGGGGTGCGGTAGTGTGGAGCCTGGCTTTCATAGGGATCGAGGCTGGGGACAAAGCCTTGGACAGGCCCCCTGAGCGTCCCCGCCCTGCCCCGTCCTGTCCCTGCCACTCTGACCTGGTCGTCTGGTCAGTGTTGGACTCTGGCTGGACACTGGGGTGTTCTTGTCCACTTGGAAACAAGCCAGCCTTTTTCGCAAGGTCAGTTGACCAGAGCGTACTTCTCGGTTGTAAATAGTTCTGCGTCTTTGTTTTCAGGCTGGGCGGAGGGAGGGCGGGGATTATAAATTTGTTGCATGAGTAAGTGGGCCAGACCTTCAGGGTGAGCATGTTGCAAATAAGCACCTTGGTAACCAACTCCTTTAGAAAGCGATTCAGTTACTGTCAAAGCTTGGGTTTATTTTTGTAGGACTTCAGGACCTGGTGGCTCTTAGAACATAGGGTGGGCTGCTGTCAGGATGTCAATTGTGATTCTAAATAAACAAGCAAACCTTTACCTTCTTCTGATTCCTGTCCTGGGCCCACCTGGGGGCAGGTGCTGGGGCAGGGGTGGAGCACAGCTGACCAGCAGGATTTGGGGACCATGGGGTCCTGCCCAGTGCCGGAGGAAGGCGAGACAGGCCCAAACGCTCCTTGCCGGCTGCCCACTCACTGGATGCTGGCCTTAAACTCATTCACGTTCTCCAGGCCCCTGGAACCCTCACGAGCTCAGCCTCAGGACGCCCAGGCCGCTGTAACGGTTTCCAGGTGACTGGAGCCCGAGGAGGCAGCCTCGATGGGGCGGCCTCAGCCCCAGCTCTGAGTTCTGTGACTCAGCCGCGTTTAAACACACACGTCTGAGTTCACTGCCTGTGGTTAACTCTGTTCGAACTTTAAATGCATCTGGACCTCTCGCTCCTCTGTAGAAGACACCAGTGCCATGGGACGAGAGGCAACAGAGCCGAGGTGGGGGCGCCACGAGCCCGCTGAGGCTGCTGCTGCCTGGAGCCGGAGGGGCGGGGAGCCTGCTCTTGGGTGTGCTCAGCCCCTAGTGAACACGCAGTCAGTCTGAAAGCTTGGGACTGCCCCACCCCAGCTGGCTGACAGCTGCTCTAGAGACAGCGATGGACACATCCCACAGACACAGGGCGCCCCCACAGGGACGAGGTGCTGGCCTTGAGCCCCAGCTCCCAGCTACTGTCCACCCTAGGGAGCAGTAGAGGGTCCACGCTGTTGAGTAGGAGACCTGGATGAGTCTCTGGCCCAGTCCCAGCTGTTAACTGGCAAGAGGCCCAACAGAGCTCTTTGATGTAAACAAGGAAGATCGATCTCTTTCAAATAAATATTTAAAATAAAAGGGGGTAAAGCCGCTGCCTGCAGTGCGGGCATCCCCTATGGGCTGCTCCACTTTGATCCAGCTCCCCGCTGTGGCCTGGGAAAGCAGGAGAAGATGGCCCAAGTCCTTGGGCCCTGCACCGTGTGGCAGACCCGGAAGAAGCTCCTGGCTCTGGATCAGCGCAGCTCCGATTGCGACCCTTCAGGGAGTGACCCAGCGGATGGAAGACATCCCCCTCTTTCTGCCTCTGCCTTTCAAATAAATCCTTAAAATAATAAGATACGCCATCTATTAATAAAAAAGGTTAAAAAATGTGGAGGTTTATTGGCGGGCACACGACAGCAGGAGTGGAGATGCCTACACAGCGCCTCGAGGTTCGTCCATGATCAGAATTTAAAAATCGTCACAGCGAGGGGGGCTCTCATGATGCCTTCTTCTGTTTCTTCTTTTCGTTTTCTTCTTTCTCTTTCTCAATTTCAGCAACGTATTTCTCAATTTCTTCAGGATTTAAGATCTAGCAAGGAAAGAGGCTTGTTCACAGCCAAGGCCTGGGTGAGGGAGGCTGGTTCCTGCCACCTGGCGGCTTCTAGAGCCCCTAGCAGAGCCATCGAGGAAACAAGGCTGGAGGGGTGTGCAGTGTGCCCGGGGCACGCCCAAGCCAGAGGACCCTGGGAGAGGCCCCCTCCCCGTGCTGAGACCACACATGACAGAGAGGACGGTGGGAGAGGCCCCCTCCCCGTGCTGAGACCACACATGACAGAGAGGACGGTGGGAGAGGCCCCCTCCCCGTGCTGAGACCACACATGACAGAGAGGACCCTGGGAGAGGCCCCCTCCCCGTGCTGAGACCACACAAGACAGAGAGGACCCTGGGAGGGGCCCCCTCCCCGTGCTAAGACCACACATGACAGAGAGGACCCTGGGAGAGGCCCCCTCCCCGTGCTGAGACCACACATGACAGAGAGGACGGTGGGAGAGGCCCCCTCCCCGTGCTGAGACCACACATGACAGGACGGTGGGAGGGGCCCCTTGCAGGGCGAGCCCGCCCACAGCAGCCTGTCTGGGCCGGCGCCCAGCTCTGGCCTGGGGAACTGCGAACACAGCTGGCATTACCTTGAGGGGCTGATCCCGCCTCATGACCGCGAGTTCGATGTTTTTGCCACCAGACTGAACCACCTTGAGGGGAGACGACAGACGACAGGACGTGAGATACCTTGCCCCACGGAAGGCCCAGACAGCGCCTGGGAGTCCCTGAAGATACCCCAAACCAGCTGGGGCACTCATGACGCTGCCCCTCCACTTAGCAACCCCCGCCTCGACGGGCAGGTGCAGACAGCTGGACCCTCACCCCGCCAGGCACTGCTGCCAGTGTGGTTATTCCCTCCCTCAGCTCAGGCCGGAAGGAAGGCCAAGTTCTGGCCGTGCGCAGAACACACTCCCCGGCCGAGGGGTGGGTTCACGTCCCGCCTGCGCCACTTGTACAAAGCAGGGGCCACGCTGTGGCACGGCAGCCTAGGCCTCCCCCTGCGGTGCCGGCATCCCGTACGGGCTCCAGCTCCCATCCAGCTCCCTGCCGAGGGCCTGGGAGAGTGGAGGACGCCCACGTCCTTGGGCCCCACACCACGTGGGAGACCTGGTTCCTGGCTTCCGGTCAGCTCCCCTCCAGCCACCGCGGCCGTTTAGGGAGTGGCCCAGGGGATGGAAGATCTAACTGCCTCTCAAAGCTTAGCAAGGATATGCCCAGAGCTCCGTGGGAACGGGACACTGCCCTGCCCACGCCCATGCGCACGCGGCCGGCGTCCACCGTGCTTCCCGGACCCCGGGCGCTTACTTCCAGGAGGGCCTTGATCACCAGCTTGATGGCCAGGTCGTCGGTCTCGATGGCGTCATCGGTGTAGTTCTTCTCTAGGAACTCACGCACTGACTTGGCGCCCCGGCCGATGGCATTGGCCTGAAACACGGATGCGCACCCGCGGTGGCCCAGGGGTCCCGCTGGCTGCTGCCCGTGTCCCCAGGGGGCCTGCTGTTCGCTGAGCAGGCTGTGGCAAGCGGCAGCCGCTCCGAGTGACCAGCCGAGCCCCGTGGGCAGCTTCCTCCTGCTGATTCTTAACCGGATCCTAACCGCCGCCCTGCACCCTCACCCTCACGGGCCTGCAGGAGAATCTGGTGCCAACGGCCTCCTGGCTCCCACACAGCCGTCCTCAAGGCAGCGTGAGCGTCTGGGACGCGGTGACCTTCCCCGCTGACGTGGCCCCAGGGCCCCTGAGGAGCTGACACTGCAGAAGCTGCTCCACCGTGCCGGGACTCACCTTCCAGGCATGGTACGTGCCCGAGGGGTCAGTCTGGTAGAGTCTGGGGGTGCCATCGAAGTCAAAGCCCACGATGAGGGCGGAGATGCCGAATGGCCTGCGACCGTTGCTCTGTGTGTAGCGCTGCAGCGGCACAAACAGGTCGGGGCTTGGACCCAGGGAGACCGTGCAGGATGCCGGCGAGCCTCGGCGAGGGAGCGAGCCCCAGCCAGGGGCGCTCTGCAGGCACCGAGACCCCAGCAGGAAGGAGACCAGCCCACGTCTCCTGCACTTCCAGAGACCCAGGCCCAGGCCGCGTCACAGAACGCGCCGAGCACCCGGGAACCTCCTGCCAGGCAGCCGTCCAGCTGGCCACACGCCGGCTCGAAAGACGAATGGCGTCGCACCACAGAGGCTCTCGGCTCCCTCCCACCTGCTTGGCAAGGCCGCTAAGGACAGAGCTGGGCCTCACTGCCTCCCTCCAGGTGCGCGAACTGAGAGCCGAGGGGAAGCGGCGGACAGCAGGACGCCGCTGATCCAGGGCGCCCACCTGCTTCAGACTGGCGATGTAGCGGGTGATGTACTCCACAGTGACCGGGTCCTCCACAGTAAGCCGGTGGCTCTGGCACTCCACCCGGGCCCGGTTGATGACGATGCGCGCGTCCGCGGTGAGGCCTGCAAAGGAGTGGGAGACTCCGAGCAAGGACGGCGTTGACCCCGGCTACTCCGCAGCCTGACCTCTGGGCACAACCCCCCTCGCCCTGAGCGGTCAGAGCAGGACCAGCAGCCTCCGGGGCTCTTCTGAGAACCAGGTCAGGGAGCCGGCCCGCGCCCTGGGGGAGCGCAGGGGCCAAGCGTGTGCCTCCCTAGCCCCCAGCACGGGGCCGGTGTACTGCTGCTGGCCACGGGCGGCCCTGTCAGCCCTGTGCATACCACAGGTCAGGCGGGCCTTGTGTTCGGGGCAGAAAAACCCCCAAGGAGACTCCTGAAGTCCGAATCCGCTGATGTCTGGCGACCGCCAGGGCCCCGCGTCCCTCTGCATAGCCGGTTTCACCGGGACCCCAGAGTACGGCCCGGCCCCCGTCGCGCACCTGCGAACGCCATGCAGACGTTGTCGTCCAACGCGCAGATCTTGCGCACGGTCCTTTCATCCTGCAGCTTGGCCACCGACTTCTTCTCGACGCCAAGGACGACGATGTCCCTCCCCCGGACGCCAACCTCAAGGAAAACCACGGCCCGCGTGAGAAACTCGGAGGGAGGCGGAGCGCCGAGAGCACGCGGCAACACCGGTCCTGGGACGTGCCGGCAGCCGCCACGCGGAGCTGCGCTCACACCCCGACCCCCGACAGCGGGGCGCCAGCACTGCTGGTGGGCGGCTCCCAGCTCCCCGGGAGCGGCCTGGCAGCGGAGTCTGAACGGGGTGCTGGCCACAGGCGAGCTGTGAAGCCACCTCCCGGCCCGGGGGAGGGCCCGCCTGCTGTCAGCGGTCGCTGGACACCGCCTGACACTGTACGGTCTGGCCCTGCCACAACAACCACGGGTGGGATTCAAAATCCAATCAATCCACAGCAGGCTGATTATGAAGTGGACCATTCCGTGTGACCGCAAACGGCCCTCGGTAGAGACAGGTTCCCCACCCCTGCTCAGGGGGCGGGGCTGGCAAGGCAGCAGACCATGCCCAAGTACCTGGGCCTCTGCCACCCACGCAGGGCCCCGGCTCGGGCCTAGACTGGCACCCACTGCCGCGGGCCTAGGGGGCGAGCGCGGCACTGGAAGACCTCCCTGTCTCCTAACCCAGCCTCAGAAACAGTCAGGCGTGGGATGCCGAGCCCCCATCAGAGCCGGGGCGCAGCTCCCGCCCCCTCCTGGGAGACCCGGAATAAGCTCCTGGCTGGTGGCCGTCAGGGGCCTCTGGGGAGTCAGCCAGCGGGTGGGGGCTCTGCCTCTCAAGCGAACCGGAACCTCGGGAATCAGCCATCTCACACGTCAATCAAACAGCCTAGAAACGACCCGCAGCAATCGGTGGGCAACGCGCGTGCCCGCCCTCCAGCACAGGGCTTCTCACTCCCGCCGGCCAATGCCGACCTGGGCAGCTGCCCCCGCCCACAGGATGCCGGCAGCAGTCTCCCTCCACACGCAGTGCCCGCGGACCGAGGGGCCCGGGCCCGGGCTGCATTCCGGTTTCCAGGGAGGTCCTGGTGCCGACTCCGGCCAGACTCCGGGAGCTGCAGCCGAGCGTCCGCCCGAGCGAGCGTGGGTGGGGCGGTCAGAGTTGGACTTGGGACCCTAATTGCAGCCGGTCACACGAGCCGGGAAGTGGAGACCTCAGAATCCGCATCGTGCCCCTAAACGTCTAGGATTCTAAGGGACAAAACCGCCGCGGGCCTCGGCGCTGCCTGCGAGGGAGCAGCCGCTGCCCAGGCACCGCACCCCGGGGGCCTCGCCCGGGCCCCCAGCCTCCTGCGAGCAACACCACCCGCTCCTCCACGTGCGCGCGCGCTCCCGAGGTGCGCCCAGGCGCGCTGGTGGGAACGAGACGCAGGTGCCGGAGACACGAGCTCAGCGTGCCCACCTGGGTAGGCAGTGGCCTGGCACCCGCTCCGGGAGCCGCCAGGACAGGCCCCGCGCCGCCCCGCTCCCACACCGGAGAGCACGCACCCATGGGCACCCCGAGCGCGCCCAGCTCGGCTCCCCAGGCTGCCGGCCCGGCCCCCCACCCGCGGCCTCCGACGCCATGCGCGCCCCAGCGCCGCCATCGGCCCCGCCCGGGCTGCGGCTGCCTTCTCCGCGCCACGGAGCCGGCGCCCGCGGGTTCCCAGCGGCCGGTCGGCCACACGCTCGGCCGAAGGGACGCCGCGGAGCAGCGGTCAGCAGCCCGCGCCCCCGGCCGCGCCCAGGCCCGCCGCCCGCCCCCGGCCCGGGCCCCCAGCGCGCGCAGGCCCCGGCGGGCGGCTCACCGCGGTCGAGCCCTTCTTAACGGCCTCCTGCGCGTACTCCACTTGGAACAGGTGGCCGTCGGGCGAGAAGACGGTGATGGCGCGGTCGTAGCTCATGCCGGCGGCCGCGGCGCGGGCCCAGGGCCACCCTCACCGCCGCTCTCAAAAGCGCACACTCACGGCCGGCGCGCGCCCACGCTGCGCGCCGCTGACGTCACGGCGTCGGGCCGACGTGCGGGCGCGCGGCGGGGCGGGGCGGGGCGGGGCCGGGCCTGACCACGGGCGGCGGGGCGCGGGGGGCGGCGCGGGGCGCGGCGGCGCGGGCGCGGGGCGCCGGCCGGCCGCCGGGGGGCGCCACGCGGGGCGGGGCCTCGGAGGGGGCGGCGGCGGCGGGAGGCGGCGCGGCGGGCGCGGCGGCGCGCGCGGGGCGGCGGGGCGGGCGAGCCCACGGCGCGGCGTCCCCCACGCCTCCCGCCCCCCGGCGACTGCGGAGAATGAGCTCTTCGGGCGGCCGAGCGCAGCCGGGGGAGAAGCCCTGATGGTCACGGGCTGAGCCCCGCGTCGCCGCAATGTCCGTGGCCTTCGCGTCCGCCCGGCCGAGGGGCAAAGGGGAGGTCACGCAGCAGACCATTCAGAAGGTGCGTCGGGCCGGGGCGCGAGGTGCGGGCACGCGCGGGCTGGGGCGCGGGCAGCCGGCGGGCGCGGGGCGCGAACAAAGCCGGGGCGCAGCCGGGCGGCCCCGCGCCCGCCGTCCGCAGCGGCGCTCCCCGGGGGGCCCACGCCCACTCTGCCGGAGGCGCGCGGAGACCCTCGGGCGCGGGCGAGGGCGCGTGGCTCCGGCCGCCTGGGAGCAGAGGGCGGTGGCGGCGCCCGAGTCGGGGGTCCGGGTCCCGAACGCCGCTGGCCACGCATGAGGGGGTGCGGGCCGGCCTCGGGGACGCCCCTCGGCGAGGCGCGAACCCCCGGGGCACAAAGGACGCGGCGCGGGGCGTGGGCGCCCCGCAGCGCACGCGGGTGCCTCGCGCCCGGGAACCCCGGGCTGGGCTGTGCTGTGCAGCCCCGCGCCTTTGCGTGAGTCGGGCCGCGCGGGTGCGGGGGAGCGGGCATGTTCCGTTCTCGGCTTCCCCGCCCGACAGATAAGGAAGGAAGCTGGCGTTCGCCGCGCCCCTTGCACGCGCCCGGCGCCTCGCGCGGCTGCGTGGGTTCCTTTGCTGGACTCTGTGGGTTCGCCGGGAGAGGTGCGCCCGCCTCTGGGGACGTGGGCCTCGGGCTGTCACCAAGATGGAGACCGACCTTGTCGCCACGGGGTTGTCACGAGTGGGGGGCCTTGGGCAGTGCCGAGCCGGGGATGGTGACGGACGCGAGCCTCCGAGGGTGCCGAGTCGCAGGTGCTGTTTGAGAGCTTTGCGAATCTCTTTTAATATGCGCTTTCTCTTTAAGATTTATTTGAAACAGAGTTACAGAGAGGTAGAGAGAGAGGTCTTCATCCGCTGGTTCAGGCCCCAGATGGCCGAAACGCCGGAGCTGCGCCGATCCGAAGCCGGGAGCCTGGGGCTTTATCCGAGTCGTGGGTGCAGGGCCCAAGGACGTGGGCGTGGTTCCGTTGCTGTCCCAGCAGAGTTGGATCGGAAGTGCAGCAGCCAGGACTGGAACTGGCGCTCCTAGGGGAAGCGGGCTCTGCAGGCCCCGGGGGTTTAACCCGCGGCACCATAGCACCAGCCCCTTGGGGTGGGGGAGGATTCTCTGTCAGACGAGCCTGTGACAGCCAGCGCTGGGCCAGGTGGGCACCGGGAGCCTGCACTCCGTCCAGGCCTCCAAGCCCCGGGGCCACCCTTCACGGCCTCTCCACCGTGTGCCAGCAGCACACAGCTGACAGCAGCCAGCCTGCTGAGCCACGACGCCTGGCCCGGGCTCTGCCTGTCTTCACTGCGTCCTCCGTGGAATTGGCTGAGGAGGCTGAAACACAGGGAAGCTGAGTGCCGTGGACGGTGGCCGCGGCACGGCTGTGGCTGTAGCGCTGGATCAGCAGAGCATCAGGCACGAGCCCCAGGGGCACATGTGGGCAATTCCAGGGTGTCCTGACGCCCTGGCTTTTTTTTTTTTTAAGGATTCATTCATTCATTTATTTATTTGAAAGGCAGACTTACAGAGAGGCAGAGAGAGAGACAGTCTTCCATCCACTGGTTCATTCCCCAGTTGGCCACAGCTGCGCTGATCCGAAGCCAGGAGCTTCCTCCGGGTCTCCCATGCGGGTGCAGGGGCCTAAGCACTTGGGGCATCTTCTGCTGCTTTTCCAGGCCATAGCAGAGAGCTGGATCGGAAGTGGAGCGGCTGGGATTCAAACCTGCGCCCATGTGGGATGCCGGCACTGCAGGCGGCGGCTTTACCCGCTGTGCCACAGCACCGGCCCCACGCCCTGCTCAGCAGTCCCTGCTGCCACAGCCACCGTTGGCTTCAGCGTGCGCCTGATCCTCTGAGCTTGCACCCACCTCCCAGTGAAGCTGCCCAGGCCCCACAGGTGGCAGGGGAGTGAGCATTGCTGGCCACAGACCTCAGAGCGGGAGGAGGGCGGACGGGCACCGGCCCTGGGAAGCAGGCCTTCACGTCGGCTGTCTGTGCCCGTGAGCCGCGGGGCAGCCTTGGCGTCTCGACGGTGCGTGTACCCCAGGGGCCTGTGACTGAGTGCTAGGATGTGAAACGTGCGGTGGCCACCGGGGCCGCCGGAAGCTTGTGTCACAGGCACCGAGAAGAGCCGGGGACCCCTCAGAAGCCTGCCTGGAGGTGGGGGGATGCGCACAAGCTGTCCTCTCAGCGTGTCCGGGCAGGGGTCTGCAGGCTGAGTCTGTGCAGCTGTGAAGCCCCGCCCCTGCCCCCCCCCACGCTGGCCGTCACGTGCTGTGAGGCTTTGCTGGGCCCCGAGTGGCTGACCCCGGCCTGGCACTGGGACTTCTGCAGCCCTGGTCCTGTCCCCAGGAGTGGTGTGGAGTGAGCTGACACATCAACACATGGCAAGAGACCGCACACGCGGTGCCGGCGCCTTCGGGAGGCCTGGGAGGGGGCGTCGTGGCTGCGGGGCCGTGGCTGCCGGCTGTGGCTGCCTCTTCCTCGGCGTTCTGTGCCGTGTCCCCGCTTCCTGTGACAACACCTGACCTCAGACTTAGCGCCCAGCGTCATCCAATGTGACGTCATCCATACCTGGTGCCCCCTGCCGGGGACCCATTTGGACTTTAAGACATGGACACCTTGCCAATTTGGGGCACACAGCTGACCCCCAGCAGCGGGGGTCCAGAGAAGGACCCCCGCAGCACAGAGCAGGAAGTCTGGCAGCTGAGTGGGTTCTGAGTGGTCCGAGCGTGGCCTGCGTGGAGCAGGTGCAGGGGCCCCTGAGTGGACGGCCGGGGAGAGCCGGTCTGAGCTGGGCAGGTATAGCTTGTGGTAACCGAGCGACTGCTGGGGAGGGGCAGCGAAGGTGGTGCCTTGGCGAGAACCACGGGGGCTGTGACGGTGCCAGGGACCATGAGGTGGAGTGGGGGGGGCATCCTGATCTCTGCAGGTTGGGGTCCATGGTGCCCAGTGAGGCGTTCCCGACCACCAGGGCAGGAGTGGGGCTGTGACTGGCACCGGAGCTGGGCGCAGGGCAGGGGACCCCGGCGCCGTCCGTGGGTGGGGCCCCGGTGCCTCCTTGCCGTTTGCCGCCCAGTAGCTGCAGGGTGAAGGTGTTCTGTGGAGTTGACTTCTCTGTCTTCCCTTGACTAGAGATCAGGGATGGTGTCGCCTGTCCATCCGCTGGGGAGCTGCGGCGCTCAGAGGAGGTGGAAGGGCCGGGCTGGGGCTGCTGGGGGGCCAGGCTGGCAAGGCCGGTGCTGCACGGGCCCAGCAGCCGGGGAGTGGACACGGGGCCGCCCTGCCCACTGTCCTCTGCTCCACGGCACAAGAGGGTCGGGTGCAGGATGGCCCCGGGGGCGGGCCCGAGGGAGGCAGCGGTCCGGGGCTCTCCTCCGGCCTGGCACTCACTGTCTTGAGCACCCGCAGATCCAGGGAGCGGTGGGCTGGGTTCGGATCGGCCGTGTGTGAAATCAGAGGGACAGATGGCTCGGGGACACCGAGGCCCCGCCCCCAGGGAAGAGTGGTCAGTGCATAGCTTTGCTGCCCTCAGTGCTGGGAGTGTTTCTCCCTGTGGGCAGAGACCCCCCCCCGGGAGCCTGCCAGAGATGGGGAGGGGGAGACGGCCCCTCGTCCTAGGCGTGGGGCTGGCCCTTGGTTGGCTTCTCTGCTGTTTTCTTTTTAAGGATTTATTTATTTACTTCAAAGAGTTACATAGAGAGAGGAGAGGGAGAGAAGGAGAGACAGAGAGAGATCTTCCGTCCGCGGGTTCACTCCCTAATTGGCTGCAATGGCCGGAGCTGCGCTGATCTGAAGCCAGGAGCCAGGAGTTCCACCTGGGTCTCCCCAGGGCGGCAGGGGCCCAGGTACTTGGGCCATCGTCTGCTGCGTCTCCAGTGCATCGGCAGGGAGGTGGGTCGGAAGTGGAGCAGCCGGGGCCGGGACTGGGGCCGGGACTGGAGCCGGTGTGGGATGCCGGTGTCACAGCAGCGCAACCTGCCGGGCCATCTGTGCCCAGAACGTGAGCAGCCCTGCGAGTCCAGCAGGGAACGGCACAGCCGGGCAGCGTCCACTCTGCCCAGTGTCCCTGCTGGTCACTCCAAGGCCAGTGTGCTCCCAGTGCTGCCCAGATCCGAGGGCCTGCAGAGGGGCTCACATGGAGGGAGGCGCGGTGCCTGTCTGCCCGTACCCCTGTCCTCTCCTAGGGCAGTGTGCTCCGGTGGACACTGTCTCCATGGCCAACCAA
Source organism: Sylvilagus floridanus (assembly GCA_949820135.1). Taxonomy (NCBI): domain Eukaryota; kingdom Metazoa; phylum Chordata; class Mammalia; order Lagomorpha; family Leporidae; genus Sylvilagus; species Sylvilagus floridanus. Next base: position 128,424,186 of record OX463231.1, read on the forward strand.
GGGCCAGCCCAACGACTAGGATGAGGGGACATCTCCCCCTCCCCATCTCTCGGGGGCAGAGGGGAGGCCTGAGGTGGTCCCCTTGGTGCCTGCCTCATGGCTCCCTCCAGCCCCTTTCCCCAGCCTGTCCCTGGGGCCAGCGGGTCAGGATCTGGACACCTCCCTGTGTGTCCCTGGAGTCAGGGCTGCTTCCCTGGAACCCCAAGCTCCGGGCCCTGGGGGCGCCTTGGCTACCCCGGCAGGTGCAGGACTGAAGAGCGGGTGCCACCACCACAGCCCCTGTGCGCCAGTGGTCGGGAGCAGGTGCGCTGTCACGTGAGTCCCCGAGGGCCTAGGAAGACGTCGAGCCAGGCGTCAGTGCCTGGTCCACGGCCCACGAAGGAGAAGTCAGAGGAGCTGGGGGAAGGTGCTGTTGCCGTCCTTGGGACGAGGGTCTGGTTCTGACCACAGGCCAGGCAGCGGTCTGGCCTGTTTGGGTCTCTTCCCAGCCAGCCTCCCCAGGGCTGAGGATGAACCTCCCGGCTTCCGGTCTTATCCTGGTGATGGTGACTCGCTGAGCCTCGGTCCCCTCGACTTCTAGGGTCCCCTCGACTTCTAGAAGGAGGCGGTGTCTGTGCACGGTGCCGCGATGCACCATCTTCAGCTTTTCCATCGGGCCCTGGAACGGTAGGGAACCAGCCGGAATCTCTGTGGCGTGCGGGCAGGAGGTGGTGGCTCCATTCCCAACCGCGTGTCCCAGGCCGGGTGAGGACAAAAAGGCAGCGAGGCGGGAGGTGGTAATGGTGAGTGCCTGGAGGCAGGAGGAGCTGCCACGTCGCCGAGGGGAAGGGAGGCTCCACTTCCGGTCGCCACCTTCACCGTGTGTCTGAAAGTCGGGCGCGTGTTGGCCTGGGCTGGGCTGGGCTGGGCTGAATCCAGGCGCCCTGGGCCATCTGCTGCCCTCCCAGGTGCAGCAGCAGGGGCTGGACCAGAAGTGGGCCAGCAAGTTGAAGCAGCCCTCGGTGTGGGCTGTGGACATCTTGAGCAGAGGCTGAATCCACTGTACCACGATGCCCTGAGCTGTCTTCACACCAGCCCCCGGGAGGTGTGCAGGTGGCCAGCTGTTCAGAGGTGTTAGGTCCGGCCCTGGGCTGGGGGAGGGACTGAGACTGCGGCCGGCTCAGTGGGAGAGAGCCCCGATGGGTTAGCGGTGTCTGCCTTGTAGGGACTCTTCTCACACGCGTGTCCACGTGCGTGTGGAGCAGTGCGCGCAGCCCTGAGGACCCTTCACGCCTCCATGGGAGGCGAGCGACCACGCTGTGGGATCCTCTGGAACGCGGGAAACCCTGCGGTGGGCTGGTTGTGCGAGTGCTGGCACCAGACGGCTCAGGACATCAGCCGAGGGGCTCCTGAGGCCGTGGGGACAGCGTGTGCGCTCGTGCAGGGTGGGGAGGGAAAGTGCACACGCGGCGTGGATGCTTCCGGAAGCAGCAGGGGGAGCAGGGACAGGCGAGGCAGGGGACTGTCTGGCTTCCCACACCCGGAAACGGAAGGCGGGCTTCCTGCCCAGCGAGGCAGCCGCTGGGGCTCCTAGGCTGCCCCTGCATCCCCCGTCCTAGGACCCCCGCTCCCGGGGAGCAGTCCCCCCCCGGCAGAGGTCCTGGTCGAGGTTCTTCCTGGTGGTCCCAGGCGTGTGTTCGTGCTCTGGGTGCCGGACCCCAGTCGTGCCTGTGCAGTTCTCACTCCCCCACCCTCACAATCAGGACTCCACCCGTGGCTCCAGCAGTGGAGCCCCCCCCCCCCAGCCCCTCGCCCTTTCTCAGCCCTGACTGCCAAGTCCAGTGCCCTTGATGCCCTGACTGGTGGGTTGCCACGGTGACCGCCGGGTGCAGGGTGGGGGGAAGAACCCACCCCAACCCGGAACTTGCAAGTAAAGAATCAGAAAGGGGCACAGCGGGCACCCAGCCCAGGGCGCAGGTTTGAGTCCCAGCCACTCTGCTTCTGACCCAGCTCCCTGCTAACGAGCCTGGGGGAGCAGCGGAGTGTGGCCCAGGTGCCGGGCCCTGCGCCCACGTCGGGCACAGATGGAGTCCAGCCAACGTGAGCATTGGGGGTGTGAACCGGTGAATGGAGATCCGTCTCTCCCTCCGCCTTTCAACAAATCAATTTTTAAAGTCAAGAATCAGAAGCTGCTCGGGGCTCGTGTTAAATGTTGGTGTGCTCACGGCTCGTGTTTAAACATTGGGGTGCTCGGGGCTCGTGTTAAATGTTGGGGTGCTCCGGGCTCGTGTTAAATGTTGGGGAGCTTTTCCACCTCACATCCACTTCCCAGCAACACCCCTTGATCTTCTTAGCGCCAGAGGTGGCCACTTCAGACCTGGGGCCTCACGAGAGGACGCTGGGAAAGGGAGGCTTTGCCCTTGTGCGCCCGCCCCCCACACCTGCACCCCCACTCCCCATATCCCAGAGTGCCCCGGGGCTGGCGGTGGAGCCCTGGAGCTGACAGTCTGGGCGCTCCCCTGTCGCTGGCTGTCCCCAGCAAAGGTGCCCTCAGTCGCTACAAGACCCACTCTCCTGGGCCCCTCCCGTTCCCTGGACACCTCTGGGGTCTCCCTGGGCCTTGAGTCTCCTGGTTCTGGGGTTTGTGCCCTAGTTGTGTCTGAGCGTGTCTTTTTGTAGCTCCCTAAGGAAGAATTCCCACACCATCTTCCCCGCGTTTCCCAGATGCTATGCGCGCTGTCTCCTGCCCGTCCACCTGACGCCCCCCCCCGCCCTGAGCAGCCCGTGGGCGTGGCGCCCCAGCTTCTGGGGACTCAGGACTTGGTAACCAGGGCGTGGCGGCTACACTGGGGACCACACTGCCGCGTTCTTCCTACCGGAGCATCCGTGGGGCGTCACAGGCAGGCAGGACCCCTCACACGGTGGCTGGGCGGCTGTGTGCTCTGCAGCACACACCGGTCAGTTACAGAGTGCCCTCTGCCATGTCCTGACAGTCAGGCAGAGTGTCCCTTCCTCCTGCCCGCGTGCTCCCTGGGTGTTCTGCAAAACTCTTGACTCAGGCTTAGGGCAGCTCCCCTCCACCTGTCACTCGGGGTCAGGTCCCCGCCCTCCACCTGTCACTCAGGGCCAGGTCCCCACCCTCCACCCGGCACTCGGGGTCAGGTCCCGCCCCTGCACATGTCCCGCAGGGTCAGGTCCCCGCCCTCCACCTGTCACTCAGGGCCAGGTCCCCACCCTCCACCTGTCACTCGGGGTCAGGTCCCCGCCCTCCACCTGTCACTCAGGGCCAGGTCCCCGCCCTCCACCCGGCACTCGGGGTCAGGTCCCGCCCTCCACCTGTCACTCAGGGCCAGGTCCCGCCCCTGCACATGTCCCGCAGGGTCAGGTCCCGCCCCTGCACATGTCACTCAGGGCCAGGTCCCGCCCCTGCACATGTCCCGCAGGGTCAGGTCGCAGCTCCTGTGTCTGCAGCTTCCAGGCCGGTGTGGAAGCTCGGTGCTGCCAGGGTTCAGCCCACAGGTGCGCTCTGCTCTTCTGTGGCTGCCCGGATCCCTTTGGCCTGGGATGGGGGCTCCACGGGTATGTACGTGTGTCCTTCCACCCCGCGTTCTCTCCTGGACGGCGTCCTTGGCCCCGCGTCCACTCCTGGACGGCGTCCTTGACCCCGCGCTCACTCCTGGACGGCGTCCTTGGCCCCGCGCTCACTCCTGGACGGCGTCCTTGGCCCCGCGCTCACTCCTGGACGGCGTCCTTGGCCCCGTGTCCACTCCTGGACGGCGTCCTTGGCCCCGCGATCACTCCTGGACGGCGTCCTTGGCCCCGCGATCACTCCTGGACGGCGTCCTTGGCCCCGCGTCCACTCCTGGACGGCATCCTTGGCCCCGCATCCACTCTTGGATGAGTGCTGGACGCCTCCGCTGAGTTTCCTCCTTGGGAGTCCTGGGGGCGGGCGGCCGGGGCCCGGTGCGTCTTCTCGCACCCGGGAGGCGTTTCCCTCGGCCTCCGTTTGCTGCCCTCCCGTGGGGTCCTGTCTGCCCGGCGTGTTCTAGGCGTGCTCTGTCCTGTTCCCGCCTTCTCTGTGCGGTGCGCATGTCTTCTTCATGGCTCCGTGGAGGTATTTTCCCATCAGCTTTCACAGTTGCCTTTTTGTGCCAGTTTGCTCAGGTTTCGGCCTCGTGGCTGGTGGTGGCCCCGGGTGTCCCACGCCAGGCCTGACCTCGGCCTGTGGGTGCCCCGGGGCTTCTCCCTGGGTGTGTCCGCCTGAGTGCAGCGTCCCAGCCTCTCCTGCCCAACAGTCTGTTTCCGTGGCGCCTCCGCCTCCTGCCTCTGGGGCCCGGGAAGGCCCTGGCCTCGCGGGAGTGCGCGGTGGGCTCGGCGCCCAGCGGCGTTGGTCGGAAGCCCTGGGCTCCGGGGTTCCATCTCACTGCTCCGTGTGCTGCTGCCACATCTCGCTCCCCACTTCTGCACTTGGCCTCCGGCAGGCCTCACTCCTGGCCGCTCTGTGCCCGGCTAGGGTCCGTATGGGGCCCGGCCCTCTTTCCCTGATGCGTCCTGGCTGTCCCGGGGCGAGACAGTGCTGGGTGTGCAGCTCTGGAAGCAGCAGCACCCCCCCCCCAGCACACTGCCTGCCTGCCTCATCGCCCGCGTGCCTGAGCGCCCCCTCCGTGGCATTGGCGTGAAGTCCTCCGTGGTCTGTGTTCGGTGTGTTGGAGAAAACGCCTGCCCTGGAGTTAGTCCAGGAGGCCGTCCAAGGGTGGTCTCGAGGGGAGGAGCCGGACGTCCTGGTCATTCCTTCTTCCCGCTGGTGGGGGGGGGCAGCTGCCCTCCCCTGCGGGCAGGTGCACTCTGCAGGCAGCGCAGGCTGGTGGCGCCCCCTGGTGGTCTCCTTGTCTCAGGACAGCTCCTCTGCCCAGCTGGGAGCCGCTCGCTGGCCACCATGGGGAGAACACTGGAGAGGAGGCTGTTGGAAGTTACCAAAAAATGGAGCAACAGGAGCCAAACCCAATAGTGGAGGCTGCGGGGCAGAAGGGGCTGAGCCAGGACCTGTGGGCCTGTGCTCCAGGGTCGGGCAGCAATCACAGGGTGGAAGGACACGCTGGACTGAGGCGGTCCCTGACCCCGTCCCCCTCCCCCTGTGTGCTGGACTGCGGTGGTCCCTGACCCCAGCCCCCTCCCCCTACCTGCTCCAGGGACCGGCAGAGTCGACCTGGAGACCTTTGGCGGGGACAGAGGGCACCGCACCTCCCTGTGTGCGAAGGCCCTGTGGCACGCACTGTGGTGAGGAAGCCGCCACCGCTCCCTGTGGTGTTGTCCGGGCCGTGAGCGGCTCACCCTGTCCCTGCCTGGTGTCCTGCATGCTGACCACAGCCCTGGCCCCCTGGCCTGTGGCATTTCTCACCGCCGTCCCTTCCTCTCTGTCCTCTATCGCCTCCCACCGGGTCTCCCCCGGCCGTGAGTGGCTCCTTGCAGCCGCCAGCACCTTCCTCCGCACTCCTACACTCCTGAAGCGGGCCCCACATGCCCTGTGCCAGCCACGGGACCCGGCAGCCCCAGCCCTGGGCGCCGTGGCCTCTCGTCGTGCAACCGCCGGGTGGAAGCGTGTAGAGCCCTCCGGGGTCTCCACTCTGGGGAGAGGCGGCGTAGCTCAGAGCTCGGCTCAGCCCTGCCGGTCTGTGCAGCCCCTCGCAGCCCCATCCCCCCACCTCTCACCTGGCCGGGCCTTTGCGCCCTCTAGGTTGCTTTGTGTGACCCCCCCCCCCCAGGGGCTGCTGTGCCGCACCTCGTGTGACCAGGGCTCGAGGGTCTGTGGGCCAGCACGGAGCCCCTGGGGTCCTGGCGTCCTTGTGCGCCTCTTGGCTGGCTCTTGCTGGATGGACATGGTCCTACCATGGACATACCCAGGGGCTGAGGGGCACCCCAGGGCTCAGCGCCTAGTACGGTGGCGACTGGGCGGGGCCGCGCTGGCCTCGGTGGGGGCTGCTCACACGGCCTCTCTGCAGATGCTGGATGAGAACCACCATCTGATCCAGAGCATCCTGGACTTCCAGAGCAAGGGCAAGACGGCCGAGTGCACCCAGTGAGTGCGGGGGGGGGGGGCGAGGGTGGAGGGGAGGGGACGCCGGGGAGGGGAGAGGAAGGGAGGGGATGCTGGGGAGGGAGAGGAGGGGAGGGAATGCTGGGGAGGGGAGAGGAGGGGAGGGAATGCTGGGGAGGGGATGCTGGGGGGCGGGGGTGGAGGGGAGGGAATGCTGGGGAGGGGAGAGGAGGGGAGGGAATGCTGGGGAGGGGAGAGGAAGGGAGGAGATGCTGGGGAGGGGAGGAGGGGAGGGGATGCTGGGGAGGGGGAGCGGGGGTGGAGGGAAGGGGAGGGGAGGGAATGCTGGGGAGGGGAGAGGAGAGGAGGGGATGCTGGGGGGGGAGGAACGCCAGGTAGTCTGCGGGACGGGCGCCAGGTTGGCAGGGCAGCAGGGAGGGGAGGGGACGCCAGGGAGGCCTGGCCCCAACATGCGGGCAGCTCCTCCAGGTGGACCTGCACTGACCCCCAGGGCCTGACCCAGCGTAAGTGTGCAAACTGAGGTCTCAGCCCAGGGCAGAGGTGTGACGGGAGGGCTGAGACCCCCGGGGGTGACGGGGAGGGCTGAGGCCCAGGAGTAAGACAGGTGAGGACTGAGATCCCCAGGGGTGACGGGAGGGCTGAGGCCCGGGGTTACAGGGAGGGCTGAGACCCCCGGGGTGACGGGAGGGCTGAGGCCCAGGAGTAAGACAGGTGAGGACTGAGATCCCCAGGGGTGATGGGAGGGCTGAGACCCGGGGGTGACGGGAGGGCTGAGACCCGGGGGTGACGGGAGGGCTGAGGCCCTGGGTTACAGGGAGGGCTGAGGCCCTGGGTTACAGGGAGGGCTGAGGCCCGGGGTTACAGGGAGGGCTGAGACCTGGGGGTGACGGGAGGGCTGAGACCCGGGGGTGACGGGAGGGCTGAGGCCCGGGGGTGACGGGAGGGCTGAGACCTGGGGGTGACGGGAGGGCTGAGACCCGGGGGTGACGGGAGGGCTGAGGCCCTGGGTTACAGGGAGGGCTGAGGCCCTGGGTTACAGGGAGGGCTGAGACCCGGGGTTACAGGGAGGGCTGAGGCCCGGGGTTACAGGGAGGGCTGAGACCTGGGGGTGACGGGAGGGCTGAGACCCGGGGGTGACGGGAGGGCTGAGGCCCGGGGGTGATGGGGAGGGCTGAGACCCGGGGGTTACAGGGAGGGCTGAGACCTGGGGGTGACGGGAGGGCTGAGACCCGGGGGTGACGGGAGGGCTGAGGCCCTGGGTTACAGGGAGGGCTGAGACCTGGGGGTGACGGGAGGGCTGAGACCTGGGGGGTGATGGGGAGGGCCTCAGTTCAGCTCCCCTCGCCCACGTCCGCCCAGGTTCGGGGGCTGTGGTGTGGAGTCTGGGCTCCTGGCTCCCGGGAGGAGGGCTCTGTCCTGTGGCCGTCAGGCCTCCACACACCTCTGCTCGTCTGCTCCCTGCACGGACTCAGGGACACCGCCCTGTGCCACCGCCTCGTCCTCGCCAGTGTTCTGGGGGCGGAGCTGGACCTCTCCCCACCCTCCCCTCGGGGGGCCACAGAGGGGCCTGCTCAGGTGTCCCGGTGGGGTCTGGCTGGCACCAGGCCGTCTGCGAGCTCTGTCCCCCCGCCTCAGGCGCACGCCTCGCCCGCAGGTACCAGCAGATCCTGCACCGGAACCTGGTGTACCTGGCCACGATCGCCGACTCCAACCAGAACATGCAGTCGCTGCTCCCTGCCGTGAGTACCGCTCATGCCAGGCACCTGCCGGGCGTCGCCCCCTGCGCCGGGGCGATGATGGCATCGGGTGGGTCCGGCCTGGGGCTTGGCCCTCCTTAGGGAAGGGAAGGAACCCCCTGGAAGATCCAGACCTTGTGTGGCGGCCACGGCGGCCTGCTTTTCCTCGGGCTCCCTGCGTGACGGCACCGCCAGAGCACACACGTGTGGGCTGCCGTCCTCCGCGCGGAGCCCAGCGCCGCGAACCTCAGCTGTTGGCCCACTGCGCGGCTTTTCTCTGCCGTCTGAGTTGCTGAGTGTGTTTCCTCCACCACTGCCGTGGCGACTGTGGCCCTGGGACCGTGGCCGGCTTCCTTGATGCATGGCCAGCGATGAGGTGCCAGGACCGCTGTGTCACCAGGGGGATGTCGCTCTGGTGCCCCCGGAAGTGACGGTGTGAATGCCGGGAGCCTGCCTGGTGGGGCCTGTCGAAGCAGGGCCTCCGCCCTGTGGGTGCCAGCAGGTCCCACCGGGAACTGGGTTTTCTTGGCCCGGTGTGGACAGTGCAGGGTCGGGGGCCACTTGTAAGCGTGCTGTGACCAGAGCCGGGTGGAAGGGGGAAGGGGAACGGCGTGCCCAGCTGGTGCGCGGGGGCAGGTGAGCCAGCTCGTGCACAGGCCCTGGGTGCAGAGGGGTCTGGGTGAGGGCACAGGGACGCCTGGCCAGCTCAGCCCAAGAGGGCGAAGGGGCGTGGCCTGATGGTCGCTGAAACGGTCCCAGGTGTCCCCCGCGTCGGTGTGTTGGTCACCGTCGTGGCGGTTGAGTCCTGGTGTCTACGCAGACATCGATTGTCATCCCCGCCTTGGCCTGAGCTGTCTGGGGCTGATCTCCTGGCCACCCCCCTGGGTGTGACAGCAGCTGTTGGCTACAGCCGTTCACCGGCAGCCGTGAGACGCGGCAGCACGTCTCGTGGCTGCCAGCTCTCTGGAGGGCTCGTGGTGGGCGTCCTCCAGCGGTTGGCCACCCTCGCTGAAATGACCCTCCCTGTTGCCCGCAGCCGCCGACCCAGAACATGAGCCTGGGCCCCGGAGCGCTGGCCCAGAGCGGCTCCAGCCAGGGCCTGCACTCCCAGGGCAGCCTGAGCGACGCCATCGGCACGGGCCTGCCCCCGTCCTCACTCATGCAGAGCCAGATCGGCAACGGTGAGCGGGCGCGGGTGGAGGCAGCCCTCGAGGGGTCGGGCCCGCTCCCCACGGGGCTGGGCGCAGCCGAGGGCGTGGCCACAGGTGCGTGTCTGCAGGAGGTGAAGCCTGCCTGCAGGTGTGTGCCGACGGCAGGTGCAGGGCTCCGTGGAGATCCAGAGTCGTCGTGGGCAGCAGCTGACCCTGTGTGGCCGTGGTAGTGGCTCGCTGACTTCAGCCTCGGTTTTGTTAATTTTTGTTTCTGGGGAGAGACAGATCTCTCACTCACTGGTGTGGCTCTCGGTGCCTGCAGTGTCCCGGGCTGAAGCGGAGAGCCGGGGACTCAACCCAGACCTCCCACCGGGGTGGCAGGAAGGGAAGTATTTGAGCCATCGCTGCCTCCAGGGTCAGCAGCTGGGATCAGAGGCGGAGCTGCAGGCCAGGTGGCGGCTTCTCGGCCCCGCCCCCTCCCCAGAACTGCCTGCTGGGCGCTCAGGTGTCCTCGCCTCCCCGCCCTGGCAGGTCCGAACCACGTGTCCATGCAGCAGACGGCACCAAGCACGCTGCCCACGACCTCCATGAGCATGTCGGGCGGCGGCCACGGCACGGGGCCCGGCTACAGCCACTCGGGACCCGCCTCGCAGACCGTGCCCATGCAGGGCCAGGGCACCATCAGCAGCTACGTGTCTCGGGCCAACATCAACATGCCGTCCAACCCAGGTACTCCCCCCCCGCGCCCCGGCTGCGTGCCCCGTGCTGGAAGGGACACGGGGGTCCTACCGTGGCTCGCAGGGGCCTGGGCTGTTTCACGGAGGCTGCGGAGGGGTCCCGAGGAGAAGGTGGCCCCGGGTGTGGGTCTGGAAGGAGGGCACCAGCGTCAACGCAGGGCTGGTTGTCCCCCGCGGGCTGCAGCCTGGCCCACGGCCCGGACAAGGCAAGAAAGTAGGGCCAGGCAGAGGGAGCCCTGAGCTGGGCTGGCCATGTGGGCCCAAGTGGGAAGTGATGTCGTTCCGACGCTCCCTGAGTGTAAGAGACGCTGGGACCTCAGGGCAGGGCACCTCCCAGCGAGGTTGCTTCGGCTGTGTCGACTCCAGACCTGTTCTCCCCAGCTGGTTGTACCTGTCCCATGGTCGGGGCGTGCTCCTGTCCCACTTCCCTCGGGCAGCTGCTCCGGGGACTCTGGGCAGGCGCCGTGAAGGGACAGGCCGGCCCCCGGCCAGTGCAGAGGACCACCGGGCACGGAGGTGGCCAGAGTGACAGGCCGCTCCTCCTGAGACCCGCCTCGGGCAGGGGTGAGCAGAACTTGGGTCTGTGGCGTGGAGCGGGCAGAGCCGTGTGCGTCCCCGGGTCTCTCGCCCTGTCTGCTGAACGCCAGCATGTTGAAAACTCTGTTATTTTCCTAGAAAAAGAGAAATTTTCCGTGCACGGTGCATTCCTCATGTGTCCACGATGCCTGGGGCTGGGAGTCAGTCGGGGTCCATGGGGGGGGAGGGACCGAGGACCCGGGCGTCGTCCACTCCCTCCCAGGGCGTGGCTAGCAGGAAGCCAGCATCCAAAGGGCTGAAGCAGTTCAGGCTGTCCGCTGGGCAGGGGCAACGTGGGCGTCCCCGGCTGCAGCTAGGCCCCTGCCTCGGACTCACATGGCAGCGGGGCCGAGAGCCGGCACGGGGCAGATTCAGGGTCGGCCACAGGGGCGGGGCCGCTCCCTGGAGTCACCCTGGGCTCTGTCACGCGTGCAGTTTCCATGATGCATCAGCCTGCAGCCACGTCCCACTACAGCTCCGCGCAGGCCGGGAGCCAACACTACCAGGGCCAGTCACCCATGGCCATGATGGGCCAAGGCGGCCAGGGGAGCGGCATGATGGGACAGCGGCCAATGGCGCCCTACCGGCCGTCCCAGCAAGGTAACACCTGTGGGCCCCCGACCCTAACCGCGGTCCCCGGAAGGGCAGCCCTGGGGGTCTGTCCACATTAGCAGGGGAGGGGCTGCGGTGCCCTGGGGGCTCCTGGGGGTTGGGGGAGCAGTCTGAGGGCCACCTCTCAGGGCTGGGAGTTGGAGGAGAGTGAAGAGCTGTGCTGCAGGTGGTCCCGTCTCTGGGGTGACCCCAAGGGGTGCTCTGTGGGCAGAGCTGCCCTGGGCCCTGCTTCTGAGCCCGTGAGGAACGTCTCTGTGTCCGGAGAACTCGGGCACGGTGCTCCCGGCTCCTGAGTGTCACCGTCCCATCCGCAGGCTCTTCCCAGCAGTACCTGGGCCAGGAGGAGTACTACAGTGAGCAGTACAGCCACAGCCAGGGCGCCTCGGAGCCCATGAGCCAGCAGTACTACCCGGACGGTGAGGCCCGCCCCTCACCCAGCCAGGGCGCCCAAGGCACGCAGGCATCCCAGCTTCCCCTGGGGCTCAGGGTCCCCACTGTCCCGGCTTCCCCTGGGGCACAGGGTCCCCGCCAACCCGGCTTCCCCTGGGGCGCAGAGTCCCCACCGTCCCGGCTTCCCCTGGGGCACAGGGTCCCCGCCAGCCCGGCTTCTGGGGCGCAGGGTCCTTGCTGACCCAGCTTCTCCTGGGGTGTGCCGTGCTGGCGTGTGCTCCCTGACATCCTGCACCCCCTTCGTGTCCACACCGTCCCAGCTTCCCCCAGGACATTGTGGGGGAGGAGAGGAACGGTCCCCAACTTCTCACCAGTGGAGCCTACGACGCGCCCCTTTGTGGAGCACATTTGGGGCAGTCCGAGGGCTGGCCTGAGTGGACAGTGCATGTCCTCTGCAGAGAAGCATGGGTACATGCTGCCCCCCCTTCCCAGAGCTGATGGAGGGGAGGCCGGGAGGTGCAGCCCCAGCCCAGGGGTCCCTGGGAACCGTCCGGGGCTGCAGCCGCTCCTTGCTGTCCCTGTCGTCCTCAGCTGCCCGCTCGTTGGTGGCGATGGCCTTTAAAGGGGCCCGGTGGGAAAACGGCATCAGCCAAGCCACAGGGCAGGGGTTGGGCGGGCAGAGCCGTCCCTTGCACGTGACTGAGGTCACAGCGCCCCCTTCTGGACATGTGGTGAGAAGGGGAGGTGGTCCCCAGTGCCCACACCAAATGGGCACCCGGTGGACTCCACCTCCTTCCACGCGGGGACTCGGCCTCCGGGGACAGCGAGGAGCGGAAACGGACGCCTGCGCTTCCAGGGGAGGCCGAGGGCCCTGAGGCCAGGGAGTGGTCAGTCTGGGGAGATGGACACGTGTCCAGCTCCGTCTTCACCCCAGGCGTGGGCACAGGAGCTGACGGTGGCCATGGGTGTCTTGCAGGCCACAGCGATTACGCTTACCAGCAGTCGCCCTACACGGAGCAGAGCTATGACCGCTCGTTCGAGGAGTCCACGCAGCACTACTACGAAGGGGGTAAGGACCCTGGGCCCTGACATGGAGGCGGGCACGCGTGTGCACACACAGAGAGCTCATGCTGAGACCTGACACAGAGGTGGGCACGCGTGTGCACACACAGAGAGCTCATGCTGAGACCTGACATGGCAGCGGGCACGTGTGTGCGCACACTGAGGGCTCACGCTGAGACCTGACACGGCAGCGGGCACGCGTGTGCGCACACTGAGGGCTCACGCTGAGACCTGACACGGCAGCGGGCATGCGTGTGCACACACTGAGGGCTCACGCTGAGACCTGACACAGAGGTGGGCACGCGTGTGCACACACTGAAGGCTCACGCTGAGACCTGACACGGCAGCGGGCATGTGTGTGCGCACACTGAGGGCTCACGCTGAGACCTGACACGGCAGCGGGCACGCGTGTGCGCACACAGAGGGCTCACGCTGAGACCTGACACGGCAGCGGGCACGCGTGTGCGCACACAGAGGGCTCACGCTGAGAGGGGGCACAGCACGGCAGGGGCACAGGGGTGTGGGAGATTGCGGCTGGGAGGGGGACACTGCTGTGTGGCCCTGCTGGGGCCCTGAGCCGCCCTCACGCCCACACGCAGGTCCCTGGCAAGGCCTGAGGCTTCTCAAAGCCCCGCCCCCTGCGGCCCAGGGCGCGCGTTTGTGCTGTGGCTGCCTTGGTGTGGCCAGGGCTCCAAGCCCCTCCTGGCCAGGTGAAGCGTGTCTGGGCTGGGGGCTGGGCGAGCACGCAGCCCTGACGGTTATGCCTGCTCCGCCCCCGATGGCTCACTGCAGCCGCCAGGGCTGCACGGCCGTGGAGTGGGGAGCAGATGCACTGCCCTGGCTGGAGCGGTGGAGAACGGGGGCTCTGAGGCCGCAGAGGGAGACCCACACGGAGCAGCCGCACGCGCTCTCGGGTAGCTTGGAATGCTGCTTTTTTGGTTACAAAAACTACATAACAAAGTTTGCCATCCTAACCATTTTGTCTTTTTTTTGAGTTAGAGACAGAGTTAGAGGGGGAGACAGAGAGATCTTCCATCCACTGGTTCACTCCCCAGCTGGCTGCAGGCTGAAACCAGGAGCCAGGAGCTTCATCCGGGTCTCCCAAGTGGGTGGCAGGGGCCCAGGCTCCTGGGCTGTCCTCCGCTGCTTTCCCAGGTGCATAGCAGGGAGCTGGAGCAGAAGTGGAGCAGCTGGGACACAACCGGTGGCTCATGGGACACCTGTGTCCCAGGCAGTGGCTTTGCCCGCTGCACCTCGGCGCTGGCCCCCATCTTAACCATGGTTAAGTGCAGGGTTCACTGGCATGAAGTGTCCCCATCACCACTGCCCATCTGCAGGTTCCTGTCCACACCTCACCCCCACCATGGCCCCTGGATCGTCGGCGTGGTTGTGCCTGACCCGGCAGCTGTCGGACGTGGCTGGGGCACAGCTGTCAGCGTCCCTTGGTCCACGTTTCTGGCTGTCGTGGGGAACGCCGCCTGCAGGTGGCTCCTCACGGCCCTGCTCCTGGCTCTTCAGGCTGCACCCAGAAGTGGGGCCGCCGGGTCACAGGGAGCCCACGTTTCCCTTCCTGGGGAAACGGCCATCCGAGTGCACACAGCGGCGTCGGCTGCACGGGGAGCGGGAAGTCTCACTCTGTTCTGGGCGGCTCCCCGTTGGCACCGGCCCTCGCGTGTTCTCTCTGCCGTGGGCTCAGGCCCTGCCGTCTTTTCCTGGGTCCTGTCGCGCCTCTGCCTGCCGGGCCTGGGGAGGACGCCTCACCTGACAGGCTCACCGTCCCTGCTCCCACGCGGGCGTCGTGGCCTGGTTCCTGCTGCTGGCTGCCCCGTGCTTCTCTGGGCACTGCTGTCTGGGGCACAGCGAGAGGCTGAGCCAGGAGAGGGCAGTGCCGGGCAGACCTGCACGCGGGCATCCCCGTGGAGTGGGGCGCCCACGCGATGGAGGGGACAGCCGAGTGGACGGTGGTGACCTTGCACACCCGTTGAGCTGGGCCATGACAGTCAGTGGGCGAAGGCCCTAGGCCCACTGTGGGCAGCTGACAGCTGTCAGTGTTGTGTCACCAAGTTGCACAGCCCGCAGGTCTCACTGGCTACAAATTTTCTTGTTTGGGCTTTCTTTTCAAGAGTTGGAGGTGCAACATTGTTGTTGAAGCTGACAGGTCCCAGCCCACTGTGGACAAATAAACCACACAGGCGTGCGGGGCAGCCTCCTGCGGTGCCCTGGGGATGCAGGCAGTTTTTGTTTTCTTTATATCTTCATATGACTGCGAGAAGAAAAGTAAAGATTGAAAAAGGGGGCCGGCACTGTGGAGCAGCAGGTACAGCCACCGCCTGCGGTGCCGGCATCCCGTAATGGGCGCCAGCTCAAGTCCCGGCTGCTCCACTTCCGATCCAGCTCTCTGCTGTGGCCTGGGAAAGCAGTAGAAGATGGCCCAAGTCCTTGGGCTCCTGGCTCCTGGCTCCTGGCTTCAGATCAGCTCAGCTCTGTTGTGGCCAACTGGGGAGTGAACCTGCAGCTGGAAGACCTTTCTCTCTCTCTCTGCCTCTCCTCCTCTCTCTGTGTAACTCTGACTTTCAAATAAATAAATCTTAAAAAAAAATTAAAGGGGCCGATGTCGTGGCTCACTTGGTTAATCCTCCACCTATGGCGCTGGCATCCCATATGGGCGCCGGATTCTGTCCCCAGTTGCTCCTCTTCCAGTCCAGCCCTCTGCTGTGGCCTGGGAGTGCAGTGGAGGATGGCCCAAGTGCTTGGGCCCTGCACTCTATGGGAGACCAGGAGAAGCACCTGGCTCTGGCTTTGGATCGGAGCAAGCACTGGCGCACTGGCTGGCCATTTGGGGGGGTGAACCAACGGAAGGAAGACCTTTCTCTCTGTCTCTCTTTCTCACTAACTCTGCCTGTCAAATAAATACAAAAAATAATTTAAAAAGGAAGACGGGCGAGTGGTGGTAGAGGTAGAGCCGCTGCCTGGGATGCCCGCGTCGCACCCGAGAGTCCGGGGTCGGGTCCTGACTCCAGCTTCCTACCAATGCGCACCCTGGGGGCCCAGTGACAGCTCAGGTGCTCAGGTCCCTGCACCCATGAGGGGAGACCCAGGTGGAGACCCAGGTGGAGCTCCTGGCTCCTGGCTCTGGCCCAGCCCTGGCTGTTGGGAGCATTTGGGGAGTGCAGCGGAGTGAGCCAGCGGATGGAGGATCCTTTGCTCTGTTTCTGCTTTGCAAATAAAAAGTCAATTAAAAAAAAAACAAGACTTCTTTGAAAATGTAAAACAAAGAGAAGACAGAATGAAGCCACTCGTGGCCAGTGTCCGCGTGAGCCGAATGTGGTGCTGCCAGCTGGGCCGGCCCTCGGGACCCTCCTGTGCTCCTCAGGCTCATGCTGCCCCAGCCACGCAGACGCCTGCCTCAGACGGCCATGCAGCCCCCGAGACGCGGCTGTGTCCCTGCCTCAGATGACCATGCAGGCCCCAAGACATGGCCTGTGTCCTGTCTCAGACGGCCGTGCAGCCCCCGAGACGCGCCTGTGTCCCGCTTCCGTCATTGACGGCCGAGGCTCCCAGGCGGGTGTGGCAGTCGCGCAGGCTCCTGCACTTAGGAGGCCGCCGGTGTTCGTGTTGTGGGTTAGATTCCCATGGGGGTGACGTGCAGGGGTGTGTGACGCAGCCGGTGACATCACCAGGTCCTCCAGTGTTCCAGCCACCCTGCATGCATAGCACAGTGAGGAGCCGCCCCCACCCCCCCCCAGCTGCCAGCTCCCCAGGGGGCTGCAGCATGATCCCCAAACAGGTTATGCTTGATAAAGATGATCCTGCTAACAAGGAAGAACTTTCCAGAATTAGATTGCACAAGGAGCTGGGTGGCAGGTCCTGGAGTTGCTCCTGGGAGGTGGCATCTGGCAGGAGCCCCAAGGCGTCTGTAGAATTGAAGGGCGCTGGGAGCCGGCGCTGGGGTTCAGCTGCCATCTCGAAGCCAGCATCCCACATGGGTGCCGGTTCAAGTCCCGGCTGCTCCGCTTCCCACTCGGCTCCCTGCTGATGCACCTGGGGAAAGCAGCAGGAGGTGCTCCGAGTGCCTGGGAGGTGAGCCGTCATTCCAGGCTCCCGGCTTCAGCCTGGCCCAGCCGTGCTGCGGAGGCCGTCTGGGAAGATCCCTCTCTGTAACCGTGCCTTTCAGTTAAGTAAATGATCTTTGAAAACAGAAGTTGGAGGATGTTGACATGCAGAGGACCAGAGGCAGGAAGGGCCTTGGGATTGGACGGCCAAACCAGGAGGGGGAGTGAGGGGGGAGGGGGGATAGGGGTCAGCTGATGGGGGCGTCAGGGACGCTGTTGGCAGGGCCCCGTGCTTGGTAGCAGAGGGTGGCCTGGCAGCGGGGCCGTCACACCAACACTGTCATGCCATCACCATGTCACCGTCACCATCATGCCATCACCAGCTCCATCACGCTATCACCACGTCACCGTCGCCGTCTGCACCCGTCCTAGATTCCACTGCCTGTTGTCTCGTGACTCCGCAGGGCTTCACCAAGTGGTGGGCGCGTCCTCCCAGGATTGGGCGTTCGGAACGGCACCGGCTGCCTTTACAACCACATTCCTAGCATTTTTATTTTTTAATTTTTACTTATCTGAAGGCAGAGGCAGGAGGGCTGGGGCTGGGGGTGGGGGGTGGACACCGTGAGACAGAGGAGAGACATCTTCCATCTGCTGGTTCACTCCCCAAATGCCCCGCAACAGGTCTGGCCACGGCCAAAGTCAGGAGCCCAGAACTCCACCTGAGTCTCCCGTGGGGGTGGCAGGGGCCCCTGCCCGAGCCCTCACCTGCTGCCTCTCAGGGCACATTAGCCGGGAGCTGCAGTCCGGAGGCGGGGGCTGGGACCCGCACCCCGGCACCCCGGCCTGGGCTGCACCGAGCACCCGCCCCTCCCTGCTTTGTGGACAGGCGGGACGTGTTTGCCGAGCGGTGCCGCCCGCCCCCTAGCCACGGCACAGTGGAAGGAAAGGTTCCTTTGCCAGCGGTCCGGGAAGGGCTCGCCACCCACCCACTGCTGTTCCAGGCTGTTCTCGGAGGAACTGGCCGGGCGCCCTCCAGCCCCGACGGTTTCCCCAGGCACCCCACAGACCCGTGCCTCCAGCCCCCACAGAGCTGGCTGCTGGGATTCACCTGGTGCTGGTCCGTGCCGGATCACCTGGGCGTTTTTCCCGGTGATGAGAGCCCAGCTCTGCTCGCGCTGGAGCTGCTTCTCAGAGCCCGCGGCTCCATCTGTTGACGTTAGACCTGTTAACATCTGCTGTGCGCCTGCTGTGTACCAGGCCAAGCTGGCCAGTCTGATGAATCGTCGCCGTCAGCTGTTGTCGAATAAAGATTGTGAGAACGTGCAGGCTGCCAGAAGCGTCCAAACCCTGAGAAATCTGCCACGGCTCCCATCGGTGTGTCAGAGGCCTGAGAAAGAACAGGGGACTTGGGGCCGGTGTTGTGGCGTAGCGGCTAGAGCCACTGCCTGCAACACCGGAGTCCCTTGTCGGCACTGGTTCCCCGCTGCTCCACTGCCCATCCAGCTCCCTGCTGTGGCCTGGGAAAGCAGCAGGAGACGGCCCAAGTGCTTGGGCCCCTGCACCCCTGTGGGAGACCCGGCAGCAGCTCCTGGCTCCAGCCTGGCCCAGCCGTGGCCTTTGTAGCCATCTGGAGAGAAGATCTCTGTTCTTTCAACTAAAGAGATCTTAGGGGAAAAAAAGGACTGAAGTCGCCGCCCTCGCCGAGGCCTCCTTTGCCTTGACTTGGAGGAGGGAGTGAGTGTCGGGGCCTCTCTGTGTCTGTAGACCGCTGAGGAATTGGGAGTGGCCAAGGGTGCGTCTCCACACGCCCACCTCGAGGAGGCTGGCCCCGAGTGGGAGCCCCTGTTAGTTTATTATCTTTGCAGCTAATTGAGTTTCCGAGTAGGTTCTTAAAACTGCCCAGTGTGAGCTGTCTCTCACTGAAGCTGGTATTTTTTAAAGTGTAGTACTAGGATCCAGGTTGTTTTGTTTTGTTTTTTTTTGGACAGTGAAAGAGACAGAGAGAAAGGTCTTCCTTTGCCGTTGGTTCACCCTCCAATGGCTGCCGCGGCCAGCGCGCTGCGGCCGGTGCACCACGCTGATCCGATGGCAGGAGCCAGGTGCTTCTCCTGGTCTCCCATGGGGTGCAGGGCCCAAGCACCTGGGCCATCCTCCACTGCACTCCCGGGCCACAGCAGAGAGCTGGCCTGGAAGAGGGGCAACCGGGGACAGAATCCGGCGCCCTGAGTGGGACTAGAACCCAGGGTGCCAGCGCTGCAGGCGGAGGATTAGCCTAGTGAGCTATGGTGCCAGCTGAGATCCAGTTTTAAAATACTTAAAGTTTACACTGTAAGGAAAGTTTGTCACAGCCATAAAATTAGAAAAGTGTATTTTTGGACTCTCCCATTACCAGTTTCACAATCTGGCCTCTTACTGTGGCGTCTCCATTATCTCCTAGGACACTTTAAAAAAGAAAAAAGATTTATTTATTTCATTTGAAAGGCAGAGTGGCAGAGTCAGAGAGAGAGAGAGAGGGAGAGAGAGAGAGAGAGGGAGAGAGAGAGAGAGAGAGAGAGAGAGAGAGGTCTTCCATCTGCTGGTTCACTCCCCAAATGGCCACAAGGCTGGGCCAGTCCAAAGCCAGGAGCCTCTTCCAGGTCTCCTGTGTGGACGCAGGGCCCAAGCACTTGGGCATTTTCCACTGCTTCCCCAGGCCGTTAGCAGGGAGCTGATTGGGAAGTAGAGCAGCTGGGACTTGAACCGGCACCCATATGGGATGCCAGCACTGCAGGCAATGGCTTTTCTAGCTACAGCAACCGGCCCCCAAATTCATCTGAGACAGAGCACTAGTTCCCATCTGCCAATTCACTCCCAAATGACCAGGGTGGTGTAGGCTGGGTAGAGGCTGAAGCAGGAGCCAGGAACTCCATCCGGGTCTCCCTTGGGGACGGCTGGGACCCAAGTACTTGAGCCAGCACTGCTGTGTGCACTCCAGGAAGCCGAGATCAGGAGCCAGAGCTGGGACTCGGACCCAGGCCCTCCAGTGTGGCGTGGGGCGTCGTGATCAGGGCGTGAACCACTGGGCCGAGAGCCATTTCTGGGATTCGCTGTGAGTGTCCCAGCCCTGTCCTGCTGGTGCTGGACTGACCTCCCCCAGCCCCAGGAGCGCACACGGTGCCCTCGGCGTGTGTGGTGGAGCTAAGCCCCGCAGAGAGCAAGGCGCCGCGAGGCCATGGGTGGAGCTCCGGGCCTCGGGACGCCTCCGCAAGACTCCCACGTCCTGGCTGGTGGTCTCCCTGAACTCGGCGATGACTCGGAGCCTTGGTTACTCTCTCCTGAGTGGCAGCTTAGGGCCTGCTCTCCACCATCAGCCTTCTTCCACAATGAGGCATTTAGCAAGGGTGCTGGCCAGTCGTTACCTTTTGAAAGTAGAAACAGGGGCCGGCGCTGTGGCGTAGCAGCATCCCATATGGGCACCAGGGGGTCCTGGCTGCTCCACTGCCGGTCCAGCTCTCTGCTATGGCCTGGGAAAGCAGTGGAGGATGGCCCAAGTCCTGGGGCGCCTGCACCCTCACAGGAGACCTGGAAGAGGCTCCTGGCTTTGGATTGGCCCAGCTCCTGCTGTCACGGCCACTTGGGGAGTGAACCAGCAGATGGAAGACCTCCTCTCCCCCTCTCTCTCTCCCTCTCTCTCTCTCTCTCTCTCTCTCTCTGTCTCTCCCTCCTCTCTCTCTCCCTCTCTCTCTCTCTGTCTCTCCCTCT